>JAPDSC010161436.1:838645-894674 GCA_026290005.1 Latrodectus geometricus
TAAATTTACTTTAGGTATTGAAAATAATATGCTTTTCTCGTTTTGTAAAAATGAAAATTTATAAAAATCGCTTACTATAGACTTGTACTAAACACATATAGGCAGTATTTAAAGGAAAAATGAAATACTTTACAAATTATGTTAATTTATTTTTAAATTCAGTGACCGTACGGAAACTTTTTTTACCCACTGTATATATTTTATAAAATTTAAGTACTTAAATTCTTATTTGTTAAGATGATAGTAGTTTCTTCCTTTAGTGGTTAAAAGTTCAGATAATTATATTTTAAATTAAATGCTTAAAAGCAGAAACTTTTACAACTGAAAAAAATAAATTTAATTTTGAAGGGATTATTTATTTTTAAAATTATTTAATGCAATAAAATATTTTAAAGAAAATTAATTAATAAATTATTTATTTACGATTATTTAACTTAAAATATATTCTTATCTACTATTTAACTAGTAATTATGAGGAAAAATAATTATTAGAAAATGATAATTGCTTATAAAACTTATAAATGTAAAAATAAAAGAAAAATATAAAAGAAAAGTAAAAATAAAAGAATTAATTAAGGTATGAACAATATTATTAAAAAATGTATTGTGATATTTAAAAATCTGAATTATTTAAGCATAAGAAGTTTTCAGATATACAATGTAAAATATTTTTGCATTGGAATTGAAGAAATCATTGAGAAACATCGTCTTAATATGAGAATAAATAAATAATAAATTAAAATTAATCTTCAGATTAATTTTTTTAATCGGGGTTTCAGAACATTTCATTTCAAAACCTGATTGCAGTATGTAAAACATTTTTAGAAACTTAAGTAACATATCCTCAAACGGAAAATTGCGCTTAACACGAAGCCGTGTTCATAATTTCGAAATCCCCACTTTCGGTGAAAACACTTGTTTCTGGGATTAAATGCATCGATTCTGTTGAGAAATTATCAGGATATTTTCGCGCTAAAATCCATCTTAACAAAAAAAGAAATAAGTAGAAAGATAGAAAATGATCCTGCGAAGAAAAACTGTAAAGCAGAAAAAGCGATCGACTGAATCTGTAGTAAAATGTCTTTGAGATACGGATTAAAAAAATGAAAAAGAAATCAAAAACCGCTATAGTAAAACTGATTGGAGTGGCGATGTGACGTCACAGTCCACTAGCGGAACGCAAATGTCACGTGACTTCTTACCTGTTGAATCAACTCAT
The DNA here is from genome assembly GCA_026290005.1 of Latrodectus geometricus. Lineage (NCBI taxonomy): Eukaryota > Metazoa > Arthropoda > Arachnida > Araneae > Theridiidae > Latrodectus > Latrodectus geometricus. The sequence continues at coordinate 839,865 of JAPDSC010161436.1, forward strand.
GGGCTCAGAATGTCGTCTATTCAAAAAGATTCGGTGGGGAAAGTTATTAGCAGTTTTTCCGAAACGCGAGTTTTTTTTTTTAAGTAAGCCCAACTAATGCTAAGCAGTGTGACATAAATTTTGTTATTAGTAGCAAACAAAATTTTTCAAGGGTCCGAACAAATTAGTTTTTGTATTTTGTATATTTTACATAAGAAAACAGGAAAAGATTTATTTCGTTTTAGATAAGAATCTTATAATTTTCTTCAGTCAAACCGGTGCCCCAATTATAAATAAATTTCCTTCTTTTCCTGAAGAACAACTAGAGCAAACTTTGACTCGTTTTACAAAAGTTTGTAATTCTAATAGAAATTTATTCTGTTTTAAATATAATTTCTATAAGTATAATCATAAAACTAACTTCGTGTACAATTAAATTTGTATGCTGTATCGGGGAGTGTACCGGTGCTATTTAGGAGATATTTTATAATTAAATAAGTTCGTAAGACTTCGTGAGTTTAGCTTAAATAATAGAACCAGGAATGTGCCAACTGTAAAAAAAATTACTGCATTTTAAAATTTTTTTGGATATATGCAGAATTTTCTGTAATTTGAGTTAAGAGAATCATTTAACAAACGTTTTCTTTTTCGGATGTCATGACCACCTACATGGACTTTATTTATTCTTCTAATGTGAACAATAGTAACTAAAACCAAGTTTAAATAATGTTTGTTATTTGCTGCTCAAAAAAAGTTAAAAAACTGCTTTTATGGATTTTGTGTTTTGTAACAACATTTGCCATTGCCTTCTCTGATGAAGCTAGAGCCATTATTGCTGACAGTGTAGCTCGCAGTCATCAAGAGGTGGTGCCACCAGAACTTGAAGATCACATAACGGTGGATGATGGGCCAATTGTATCACCTATCAACAAAGCTGACCAGAGAAACTTCTTGGAAATTCTGTCATCACCGAGTAGTGAAGACCAGAACCATGAGCCCCATAGATATCCCTTCATTCGCATGGATTTTACGAAGGCACAGCCATTCATCATCGGCTTGTGGATCCTGATAGCCTCATTGGCGAAGTTTGGTAAGTGTGAACAATATTTTTATTACTCAAAGAAAGTTAAGGAATATTTTTTTTATAAATAAATATTGACAATTTTCAATTTTTCTCTTTAAGCATGATTGGATAAAAATTTAAAATATATATTAATTTATTGAGAGATTATAATTTTGCTTTTAATGGAACAAAATCTATATCATTTACATTTTAATCAGTTTTGATTTTTTTGTAGAAATAGAATATTTTATATTTTTCTTAGTAAATGGACTCTAATTAGAGTAATTATAATGTGAAATATATCTTACTTATACTAACAAGTTAGTAAGTTTTTCTATTATGAATTTTGTAAGATTTTATTATTTTATTATAAATTATGAACAAAACTGTTATTTTAATTAAGAATAAAGCTGTTATTTTACCTCTAATTCTTGGAAGAACAAATAGCATAGTATGATGTATATATTTATTTGATGATTTGTCGTAAATATTTTTGTCCTCTAATATTAATCGACCGCAAATACTTCAATTTAAAAAATATGTATATATATATATATATATTATTCTATGTAATAAAATGCTGCAATTATAATATTTTTTAAGCTGTGAAAGAATCTTTTTTCAAAACTTGTTTCTTAAAAGTATAATTAATTAATATTTTTAAATGGGAATGTTTTGGTAGTTTTAAATTATATAAATGAGATAAAATTTTATTTTTATAGAAAGTAAGAAATGAAAAGGAAAATAAAAACTTAAAACAATTCCTATTAAAATGTATAGTAAAATTAAAACTATTATTTTATAAGTTAAATGAAATAATAATAATAATAATAATAATATACTTTAAATATTTATTGGATTTTGTTTAAAAAAATTGAGCCAATTATTGTGATTATTTATCTATTGTTCCATGTTATAACCTTTATTTAATCAAGACAAGAATAATTAAAACATGAAAAAATAATTAGAAACCTTTCAGTTTCACTTAAAGCAGATAATAGTTTGAAACAAAGCAATTTATATAATAATTTTGGATATTAATGATAACAATAATTTTGGATTTTTGGTAAAAATTTTATTTTAGTATGAATTTTCAATATTTAACATTATATTTTATGATGCGTAAAATTTCTATATTTATTGATATTGTTTTTAAAGTAAGTACTTAATTAACAATACTAATAATTTTTTACAAAAATTCAAATAAATTTTCAACGCAATCAAAGAAATCAAATCTCTTTATTGAATTATAAGCCTCTTTAATGGGTAATAATTTATATGAAGAAAAATACCATTATATACACAAATGATCGATTTGAGTTATGAATTACAGACTAAGGAAATTCAGTTAAAAAGTTCATATGCACAAATTATGACTCAATTTTCAATTACTATTATAAGTCATTTTTACCATGTTATTTTTAATTTCGTTTTACAAAACTAGCTGCTAATATAAAAGAAATGCTTAATTATTTACAATAATTTTTTAATTAAATTAAATTTATTTTAAAAATTTAAATGCTTTTCTAAAGTTACCAATTATAAGATTTGTTGAAATAAATATATATCATTCTTTTCTACTAGTTTAAAAATAAATATTTACAACTTATTTTGTCTCTGGAATCAAAGTACATTCTGAAACCCACCACAAGTTTGAAAATGTACGTAGGTATATGTTTTGTTTTATTAGTGATTCGGAAATCAAGTAATAATATATAATAAGTTATTTATAAAGTAAGTAATATACTATATAATTTAAAACTTATTAAAAATAAGATTTTTGTAAATTAATTTAAATATTTTAATTAAAATTAAGTTATTACTATTTAATATGCAATAATTAAATAAAAAAAATTAAATTAAAAAAGGAAAGTAGAGTAACTACGTGATTTTGGCGATTCTCTCTACATTTATAAAAATGATGTTTTGCCGGAACTTGAGAGAACTATCTAAACACAACTCTTAAAAAGACTGTTTCTTGTTTGTCAAATACGACTCATTTTTATTAGAGAAACGCAAAGAAAATAATAAAAGCTATGAGGAAAGTATCATAATGCTTATAATTTCATTTGAAATAATCTTATTTTTATTTGATTCTCAAGTTACCTCACTCAAAATATACTTCATAATTTTTTTAAAAATGTTGAAATTCTGTGTGTTTTCTTTCAATTTGTCAAATACTTAATTCATTATTAGCAAGTGTTTTCAAAACTAAAAAAATAATATTTCGTACTGTTTTATATATTCAATTAAAGAATAATATGGTTGTTTTTTAATTATTTATATAAGTTGTTGAATTTTCATATATTATTATATTATGACATCTTTTTGGAAATATAAGGGTATTATGTCTGTAACTATTATTTAAATGGTAGGATTTTAATTTGTATTTCAAATTTTAAATGTATTTCATCTTACGTAAATATATTGGTTCAAAGATTACAAAGAATTATGAAAGGACTTTGGTAATAACTAAACAATGTTTGTCTCGGAAATATATTTTTATGTGACTCGTGTTTCATTTTGCTCAACATAAAAAGTGCGCTATTGAGTAAATAAAAATTTTCATAAGAAAACATGTAACATTGAACTTGTAAATAGACAGAGATTTAATTTTCAGTCTTAAAATTCATTAATACATCAAAGTATGTGGACATTTAATGACCTTTAAAAGTAAGACAGTAACTATAGTTAAAATCAACATTAGTGTAAAAGTACAGTAGATTCTACTTATGATGAAACTGAATTTCATTTCTAGAGCTAAGTATATCAATTCATAATATCTATTGAAGTGTATTTTTTTATTATTTTTTTAATTTTTTCTTAAAAAAAAAATATCAACCAAATATATAAATTTTTCCATTCGGCAAATTCGATCATGTGTGAATTGTTAAAGAAAACTAGCTGAATAACTTTCATGTAATTTTAATCTGGAGTCTTTTAGACAAAATCTTTGTCTATTTTAAATTATTTAGTATCTGCAATAATGTAAAATGTAGATGGTATTAATATATAACTCGTACATTCTCATTATTTATCTTAGTACTGATCGAAATCTTTATACTGATTATCGAATGTCTCCAATTTTATTTGTGCAGTTTAAAATAAATATTTTAATCTAATTATCTCATTTTTAACAAAAGAAAAAGCTTTTATTTTATTTGGTTTTGACATATTTATTTTAGTATTTAGGGTGAATGACATCGAATATTGTTACATTTGAAAAATTTTAACAAAGTGTTAATCGAGTCAATATCGGATGGCATCAAATCATTACTGAGTAATCCAAAACAATAAAACTGAAATCTTAAATTTGTAAGGCATCATTGGATTTAATTCATAAAAAATACTTAACTCACTTGAGAAAATACAAATACTTTTGATTACTCATTTACTTTTTGTGAAGCATTTTGAAATATTAGTTCCTATCATGAAACGATTCCTACAGATATTTTCTTACAAAAAATTTAATAAGAAGGATGTAAGTATTTTATTTTTATATTTATGAAGCAACTGAAAATTTTTTTGACAGTTCCTTATTATTAAAAATGAAAATTATATCATTTAACCGAAAATCATGCTACGTTAAATTTTAATAAAATTCTTAACTATATTTAGATACAAACACACAGAATTATATATTTATTTTGATTGAACAAAAGAAATCTTAAATTTAAACATAAAAAAAAATTTAAAAAAAAAACGTAAGTATTTTCTTTAAATTGAGAATAATAAAATGAATATCTAATCTATGTATGGATTTTTGTGACAATTACCCCATTTTCCCTTTTGATAGTGGATCGTATTCATATGTTGTCAGAGAAAAATACTAAAACAAAGATTTACCACAAAAGATGTGCAAGTATAGTAAAAATCCAACATTATAGTATTTTTTCAATAATAATAGAAATGAACTCTAAATTTTCTAGGCAAATAAGGTAATTTAAATACTGAATCAGTCGTTACTGAACCATTAGTTGCATTTCATTGTACTTCTCAAATTATTTTCATCATAATTAATTTATTCTATGTTAAATTATTATATTTATATGTAAATATATGTTAAATCTCTTATTGAAAACAATTATAGTTCATCAAAATAAAAGAAATTGAAAATGCCTATTTAGGAAAATTAATCCTGTTTTCTTTATCCAATTAGAAACTACCGTGTTGAGAGAGTGTGGGAGAAAGAAAGAAGTTTTAGTAATTTTAAATATACATTGAAGAAATAATTCTCCACACACATTTTTGATTAAATGTGAAAAATGAGAATACCAGCACAGGTGGTGACCTTGTCACTTGACCTGGTTCAAGATTACAAGACTTAGTGATCAGGTACTTAACCTACAAAACAGAAATATACATTAGATAGAATTTAACAGTTACTTATCATGTAGCGGGATGATTGTTAATCACTATTTAACATTTTTGGGAGTTGAAGCAACTGGATGTTTTATATTATTCCTAAAGATATTAGTCTCCTTACATTTAAGATTATGTCTTTTCCTTTAAAATTAAATAAAAACAAATTTTAATCTTACTCATTTTACATTGCACTAAAATAAATAAATAGCTGGAAACTGTTTTCCTTCATATCATTGTGCATTCGGAGTTAATATTCTATCAGTAAATATAATAAAGTGGTACTTCTGTAAATTATTTTTATTTCATAAAGTGGTACATATTGCTTTTTATTTTAGAATTATTTTTATTATTTACTGCACCTATACATTTTTTTATATTCATAAAATCCTGATATTTGATTTGGTATTGGTGCCAAGGAGATTAATAAATGGGTTGTTAAAAGATACATGTACATTACTTTACAAACGCTTTTTTATTTCTTCATTACTTGCTAAATTTAATATAATAAAAATGCCATACATTTATTGTAGGATATCAATAAGATCTCATTTATCACAAACAATTTAAAATGATTCAGTAAAACAATTTTTTTGCAAGTTAATGACATTAAGTAAAGGATATAAACACTTTTTTCGTTTACTTAGTTTAGAAACGTAATGACTAAATTACATTTTAAATTTTTTTTTAAAAATGTAATTAGTATAAAATAGTACATAAACTATAATGCTTAACGCATGATTACTCCAAATTTAAACTAATGTAAGAATAAACTTGACAAAGGAATGAAAAAAAAGTAAAGAAGCTTGATTATAATTTTAAAGTAGAATAAAGTTTTTTTTAAATTTAAAAATAATTCAAATATATTTGTTTATATAAAATTTGTTTTGTTTTAAACTTACAATTTATACTTTTGTCATTAAATCCTCAAAATTATCATTCCATTTTTTCACAGCTGCCATAATTCATTAACTTACTGAAAAGTTTAATTTTACATAGTTAAAATTACGTTATTTCATTATAATATTTTAATGCTTGTGGTCTTTTCTTGAAGGTATATGTTGAAATATTTTTCCTTGTAAAAATACTGTTTACTGGTTAAAATTATCTATTTGTTCAGACAACTGAGTCATTTTATTTTTAATTATTATTATTATAATCACATTATCGTTATTTTCAAATGAAACGTTATTTACTTTATTACCTAATATGAGAAACAAATAATTCTCTTCACTTAAGAATATCCTGAAAGACCACATATTGAAAGGTAATTTTTTAAAAAATTAATCTTTTTAAAAGTACTGTTTCCTTTTTAAGATTGGCTCTTTGAAAAGATGAAAAGTATTTTACTTTTTCATTATCATTATGTTATTTTCAAACGGAACATTGTTTTAATCTATTGTGTAAGATTTAAATGTAAAGCATTTACAAATTTCCTTTGAAAATAAACAATTCGTTTTTTTCGCTTAAGAATATCATAAAAGATCTCATAAGAAATATTAACAAAGATAGTATGTCTCTATTGTTTTTCTCTTTTATTATATTAGGAATAAAATTATTCAATTCTAATTTAACTCTAAGCTAATGTAAATTCAAATCTAATGTAAATGTTTTTGGGGCATCCTTTATATATATCTTTTGCGTTTCATAAGGAAACAATGTATTCATAAGAAACAAGGAAGTCAACCTAAAAAAACTCAAAAGATTCCTATTATTGATATCGCTATTCAAATCGGAAGAAAGTGGAAATATATCATTTACAACTAGTGAAAAGTTGATATGTATATAAAAGATACAAATTTAATAAAAAATTCAAAATTAAAAAAAAGGAATTTTCAGTTAAAAATTCAAAAAATAAAAATGTATTGATAGAATGTTGTATTTTAATACTTTAAGGCATTTTGAGAACCCCGAGATATTTTTAACTCTTTAAAGTACTTGTTATACTCATATCAGTATTAAATAAAAGCGTTAAGGAAAAAATGAAATTCCTTTTCCTCCGTTCTACTTTTTCTCCGAAGTCACCATCAGATTCTTTAAAGCGAAAAATGATTTAAAGTGACAATTTTAATAGCGACAAATACTGATAACTGTGACACGTGTTGATACCAATGATGAAAGTGAAGAAGCAAAAAAAGACTAAACAAATTGCTTATAAAATAGGAGGGCAATAAAAATTGCGACATGGGTATGAGAAGATGGTGATTTAGGAGTCAAAAACATCCATTTCCTCCAAAAACAAGTAAACAAGTGGAGTAGTTACACAGAAGCTGTCAACAGTGATGATATACCCTCGTGTGATATATGTCAAGAATTACAAGATATAAGTTTTTTAATCAACTTGCATTTTTATCTAGATTTATATCGTTAATCCTGCATATTGTTTCCAGAAGGAATTATCGCCTTACTTTTATTATCACTTAAACTTTAGGATTATCTCTAAAAGGAAAGAGAATTTGATATAAATTTTTTGTGCTCCCATTATAGCAGTTTACTTTTGACAAAAACACTATCGTACGGTAGTCATAAATAATCAACCGAATTACATAATTTCTTAAAAGTATATAAAATATAGTTAAAAGATATGCATTAGATTTATGTAATGTAGGAAATCTTTCCATTAAAGTTATCTTTTTTATTTAAAAGTAATTAAAATACGTATGATAATATGTGTCTTGTTCAATGTATTAAACACGTATTGCGTATGGTAATATGTGTCTAATACATTGAAGAAAGATAAATATTTAGCATGGAATAAGTAAAGTGAAATTCGTGTTCGGTTAAAATTTAAAAATTGTTTTTAAATTCTGTTAAAAGTATAATGGTTTGTAAAGCTATAATATCTTTTAAATATCGAATGATAATGGAACTGATCTTTTAACTACTTACTTAAAAATAATATTACATTTTAAAGAAAAACTGGGGATTTTTTGTGACTATATATATATATATAATTATATTATACATATGTGTAAGAGAGTGAGAGTGAGATTTCATTAATATACTCTGTATATGGTGTGAGTTTGGAACTGTAACAAAAGTGCTAAAGTTGATACTAAAATGGGTATTTTTAAAACATTATTCTGAAATATAAATCAAAAATAAAAATTGTGTGTTAAAGAATATAATAGTATAGCTTTTTGAAATTTTTGAGATAGTGTTTAATGGGTTATTAAGGAATTCATCAAATTTGATTTCATTGTAAAAACATTAAAATTCAAGTATTGAAATATTTTTTATTGCTACTCCATAAAATTTTTAAATTTGACGGCTCATTTGACAACGTTGTGATGTTTACTTTGATGGGTGATAAATTCACCTTTTGTTTTGGAAATAGATATTTTTTATGATTGGGAATCCATTTAAGAAATATTCATCACTTGAGTTAACTTTCATGTATAAAAAAAGTGACCTCAACGAGATAAATATAATTTAAAATTTATATTTGCTAAAAAAATGGTTAAGAGAAAGAAAACGTATAATTGATTTATCATTCTTTTTTAAGTAATTATTTTTTAATGTATAAAAAATTGAGTAGGTTAAAAGATTTTATGATGCTTAAGAGTACGATATTTATTGAAAAAAAACTATAATAAAACTAAATTACTTGGCTATGATTTATGTGCAAATGATTTCATTATTGTTTTACTACGTTGTTTGTGTGTGTGTACAGTTACTAGAAATAATCACTTGGTGTGACTACATTTATCTGAATGACACTTCCCTAATGGGCAGCGGCAGTTGCTTTCTCCGATGTATAGCTTAGCATTAAATTGTCCAGTTGCTTTAAGTGAATGCAACTCTATCAAAATAGTATGGTCAGCGCCTCTATTTCATCCAGCCAGGTCAAGGGTAGATTTCAACTGTTTCAAAACAATCTTTCACCAAATGATAAGCTTCTTAATTCATCCGACACGAGTTGCACGCACGAGAATAAGTGAAGCGATTATTTGATATTGCCTCTCGAGTTGAGTTAACATTTGCTAACGTAATACGATGTCTCTTTCACTATCAATCCTTCTGATTTTTTTTTCTCATTTGTGAGCATTTAATGTTTGTAACTCGATTCATGAAACAAAAGAAAGATTTAAATAAAATTTCAAGCACAGGAAAATGTCATAAATTACAGAATTCTATAACTAACTGTCCTGGGTGAATTGGTGGTAATAGTGTGCAATAAACATTGGTTGAAATAATGTGTAAGAAAAATATGCTTTCTTACAACGAACCATTGTAATGTTTTTTAAAGTGAATTGCACATTTATACATTAATGAAAGAGTTTTCTTTTCCAGAAAAAAAAACTAAAAGTGCATTGTATAAGAAAACGTGATAATGCCTAACAATACATTCCTGCTTACTTAAAATCTTATTTTTGGATTAAGAATTCAATTTTTAAGAAAGTGATTTATCATTTATTAACAGCTGAAATTTACATTTAAATGTAAAATTGAACAAAAGAAATGTGCGCTTTGACACCTTCTTTCAAGTCATTACAAACATCAGCGATTTACAAATTACTATTTACATTTGAGTGAAAACAAAAACTCGTCATTGTTTTCACTCAAAAAGCGAGCAAACGTTTTTAAAATATCATATAACATATATATATTTATGTTTTATTCTAAAGCCCTTAATTTCTGCAAAAAATATAAATAGAATAATGTGAAGAGATATTTTTTGTAATATATCCTTTTATTTTAAAATATGGTGTAAATTTAATTAAAAGGCATACTGACATCCTTTATTCTCTAGTATAAATTACCTTAGCCATTTTTTTCACAATTTTCATTTATTTCGTCTACATAACTATATATAAAGGATCCAGTAAAATTAAAAATATTATTAAAATGAATAATTACCTTTCCAAACATAAAAATGGCTTTTTGCAACTAGACGCATCTGATTATCTTTCAGTTTTACTTATCGATTTAAGTTAAATATGTATTTTAAGTAAAAATTTGAAGCTCTATGATACAGAGACGAGATTTTTACCAAGCATACTGCACATACGAAATAGGTTTGACTACATGTACATGATCTTGTTGATAAACATTTTGCTTTTAAGTGGGATAGCAAAGACACTCACCATAACAGTGTCATACATAACATGCATTCTTTCCTTAAGTTTAATAGATTTTGTTTTTAATTTGAAAGATAGAAACCTAAAAATATTGAGTCTTATATAAATCACCTCTACATTATTTTAAGCTGTGAATACCACAGATAAAAATGGTTCCAGATACAACAATTTTTTCAGATCAATAAGCGAAAAAAATAAGTTGAGTTAAATTAGTGCAAGTTTTGTTGATTTAAAGCATAGGGATAGTCAGTTAATAGAAATGTGATCTATAACAATACATTATTATATTATATTGGAAATTTATTACTCATAAATATAATTTTAAAAGCACGCATGTCCATGAATAAAGGATAATCTAGAATCACATGGAAATGAACGCGACAAGAAAAATGCTACCTGTAGAAATATCACACACATAGTTAAGCATTAAACGCAAATTACAGAAAATCACTTGATGACTGTTCGCCACAATGACGAGTGCGTAAGAGAGGAATGAGGACCAATAGCAAAAAACAAAAAAACATGTTCACAACCGTATGCCATGGTTGTATAAATATGACACAGATGACGCATTTGGATGATGTTTTACGTGATAGAATTATCAGCTACTTTGAATGAAGACGTACGCGAATAGCAGTAGCCAAGGAGTTTGGAATCACCCAAATCAGAATCTATAGATTGTCAAAATGATTACAAAATGATGAAACACAGTATACCTTATAATACAGGTCGTTCCCGAATGACACCACGGACCGGTGTTTCGCAGTAACCGCTAAAAAAAAAAATAAACTAAACACAGCAGTGGATCTGTCACGTCAGCTGTCGTCACGGTTACGACTGTTTCAATGCAAATCGTTGTAGATGATTGAGACAGTATGGTCTATATGCTTGGTAGAGTGTCAGATATATTCCGCTCACGGTGACTCAACGTCGCCAGCGGTTAGCCTGGAATATAGAATAAGTTATGTAGACACAAACACAATGGGCTTGTGATATGTTTTCCGCCGAGTCACGGTTTAGCTTGTAGTACGATTCACATCAAACATTTTTATGGAGAACGCTAGGTACTCAGTACCACCAAGTCAGCATCATTGAACGCCAACGTTACGGGGATACAGAAATGCTCATTTGTTGTGGCGTTATATTTGTCTTCAGAGATGATCTGCATGTTCAAATCAGAACCCTGACAGATCAAATTTATCAGGACATAGTTCTGGAACAACATATATATATTTTTTTGTTTAGGAGTGCCGAGGGCCCTGAATTTGTGTTTATTGATTACACTCTTCATCCTAAACGTTCGAACATTGTCAACAACTGCCTTTAATAAGAGAATATCATCCATATAAAATGAACAGCATTCCCACCGGACTTGAATCCAATAATATGTAAGACATGCTTGGTCGAATAACACAGATGCAAGAAATGTTGACTTAGTCCGACAAACAACTCCTGCAACTGTACCGGAATTGCTTGTTGAGTGGAGTGCTCTACCCGAAATGCAGCTAGATAAAATTATGTATAAGAATCCTCAGCATGCCCCGGCGTTGTACAATCTGTATTTTCTAGTATGAGAGACATACGATGTATGAACAATCATACCAACAATGTGCAGTTTAATTGTTGTGCGTGTAATATGTGATGTAAGAGCTCTATAAGCTATTACCATGGTTTCTATTCTTGGTATCATTCATAAACCATCTCATTTGTTTAATATATGGCCTTTATGAATAAATCGTGCTATTTTTGTTGATGTTTCTTAAATTCTCGGTTCGTGAATTATCTTTAATTTATGGAAATGTGTGTAATTGAGCGTGTGAAGGTTAACTGTATTTTGGAAGAAAAAAAAAAAGAAATTAAAACTATATTGAAATTTTGATACAGGTCCCTCAATTTTTATAATCAATTTTTTTTGTTCTAATGCAACTATTTTTTATTTCATTTGTCAAAGTGTAAATGAATTTATCAAGAATAATGCATTTATTTTACACTTTTCCTATTCATTGACTTCGTGGTTTCTTTTCCTTCTCAATGTAATATTTAATGTGCTAGAATAGTGTTTACTTTTCAAATAATTGTGAAATATTTTACTATTGCAAAGTTCAGTTACGACCTTAGAGGAAAGTGTCATAAGCATTCTAGAAAATAATAATGAATTTATTTATTAAAGAAAACACGTTCTTATAACAAACAAGTGAAATGGTATTTGATCTTCAATAAATCTTTGAGTTAATATAAGAAAAACCAACGAAACACTCGTATATAATATTTCTTGATTCTTTAGATTTCTGATTCATAAAGAAACTGTTTCTTAAATAAAATCATATTCTTCGACACAAATAATGCCTAACGCATCATTTATTTGTTTTTTTCATATTATATCATGGAAATTATTTCCTAGTAAGCAATTTCATAGTATTTATTTCATAGTAAGCAAAATACTTGGTCGATACTTCTTTAAAAATTTAGAATATGACCGTCAATAAAAGATAAACGGAATTTAAGAATATAAGTTGTTACTATGTGATACATCATTATTTCTACCCTTAAAATGCCATAAATATACCACATATTAAAATGACAGCGTGATGACCCATAAAAACAATTTGAAGATATCTTTAACAAAGAATGAACCAAATAAAAAAGACACTTGCCAAATAAAATAAGCAATTTAGATACATTTAAGTATCTAGGTGAAGTATAAATCACTTTTATTATCAGATGTATAATTTTTATTTCCGTCTTCCTTAGATATTGTCTACAAATTTTATGCTACAAAAAGATTATATATATATATATATATATTGGAAATAATGGGAATTCTGTGGTTCTTGTTAATTTACACAAAAAGAGAATATGCTTTGTCAAAACATTTTACATTAGCTTTGTCTAAGTGTTTTAACTTAGCTTGTGTGATTATTGTTAATTAACAGATTTTGTAAACTAATTTTAATTAGTTTATTTAATCAGTTTCCTTTGAGATTCAATTAAAACACTCCAACAGGAAGTACAACCTAGCTACAAATTCAAAACACTTTTTTTTTCAGTATTCGCAAATGGTTTATTTACTATTTCCAACTAGCTAATTTTTATGGGAGTTATATGAAAGTTAATACCCTTTAAATATTTAAAAACTAAAGAAATATCAATTATATCAGTAAAATTTTTTGACGAAAATAAATATTTATTTTAAGTTCAGTATAAACTAAATATAATGTGTCAATTCTATAACTATAAATCATTTAAAATCTTTATCATTCGTTTAATAAGAAGTTGGCATACTTTTATGTAAGTAGCCTAATGAATGTTTGCTTATACTTTTATTCAAAACGGAAATGAGAGCGCAAACAATATATTGAATTTATAAATTACCTCAAAATGTTCAATGTTTATTATCAATTTTAAGCAAAATGTCATTGTATTCGATTATAAAAATATTTATAATACCGAAATTTGGGTTTATCGTCATTTATAAAAATATATCTTCTTTCAAATATTGGTTCTTTTGAAAGAGAATGAAACAGTTTCTCAGAAAATCCTCTTTTCTTAAAAATTCTATAGAAAGAACAGTTAAAAAAACACTGTTAAGCCTAAATATTTCTCTTATGGTTGATGTTTTTGGAAAACAAAAATTAAATAATTGGAGTTTTTGAGAAAACATGTATTTATATATAAAATTACTAGAAAGAGATTTAAAAATTATAAAGTTATTCTTCTTTAAACTAAATTCTTTTTATTATCGGTTACTAATACAGAGAATGTTTTTCTTTCTAGAAACATTTTATATGGAAGATTTATTGTTAGGTATTTCTTTAAAAGGAACTATTCATTGCAGTTAATATATCACATTACATATATTAACGACTATATACACATAATTGTTTAATTTGACTCTTTTTTTCTTCGATCACTTTTGTAAACGTATAATTATCGAATACACGAAGCACGAAGTGAAATTATCAGTTTAGGTCAATAATAATTTTGTTATATATAAGTAGTAAAAATTAATTCTTTTAGCTATTTATGTAAACATGAGTTCCTTCTACACACACAGACATATATGTATATATTAGTTTTACAATAATTTTAGAAAAATAATTACCTAAAATTTAGTGATAAAGCTATTAAAACAACGCAACGCATTTTATAAAATATGAACTATATAAATTAATAAAACATAAAGGCTTCTTATCTCAGTTATCTACTCATGTCTTATGATAATAATGTCACTTTTTAATAATATTTATTTTAAATGTTAAAAGATAATGCGCAATAATTTCTTTTTTCGCAAAATATTTAATTATACATTAGAAGCAATTTCTTAATTGCAGGGAATTTTTAAGAAATTGATTAGGATTTGCATTTTATTGAGAAAAATAATGTGCAAGGAATTATTTTAATTTCAAATTTGTGTATGTAAAATCCAAAATTTTGCATGTGTAACGAGTCTATAAATGAGAGTGAAGTTTTCATTTTATGAAGAATTAATAATGTATTTCTGTATTCCACAGACTCTCAACAACTCTTTGTTTATTGAGAGTGATATCAACTTCATTTTCAAAACTATTAAGCATACAAATAAATAACAATTACATCCGGTTTCTTACTCAAAATGTTTTTCCGGTTTATAAATCTTACCAGACATTTCTCTTTTTCCTCGTTCAAGGTTAGATTTTAAATAAGAGAAAGCTTTAAACTGACTTGAGATTGAATCTTAATGATATTCCTAAAAATTCTATGTTAGAGTGATAAAACGCAATTATAAGTATGAACAAATTACAAAGTATAAAAAAACCAGTAAAAAAGATAATATTTTGAATCGGAAACAATAAAGATATTTCATTATGTAAAACTAGATTAACAATCTGTAACTACATTTCGGTTATTTTACTTTGTAAAAATGTTCAAATGAATATTTCTTCACTGATTCAATTCCTGGGTATACTGTTATAAAATATGGTATATATTTAAATTCTCTTATAATTAGAATAAAGTACTACATGAATGTTTTTCTCATGGAATCGAATAATAAAAATTACCCTTTTTAGTATATGGCCTTAATCCCTAGTGCTTTCAGGTAAGCACTTGTTTGTCAAATTGTAGGAAAAAATCATTAATAAACTACATAAAACATACTATAAAAACAGGTAAACATGCATTATAAAGAGGTAGCATTATTAAAAACAGGTAAACCATATCAAACAAATTAACAGAAATCAATAAAAATGGTATTGGGTGTAACGATTATGAAAGAACAATATAAACCAATAAAATTGATATTTGATAATTAGCAATGACAGATATTCAGAATTTATTAAAAATAAATGGAAAAATCCCAATCTCTAGTGTCCTAAATTTGTTAATTATTTCATAACAAAAAGACAAGAATGTTTTAATATGGAGAACTGAACTAGATAAACTCCAGTCATTACACATTATTTAATTAATTTTCTCGATAGTTTTACTCAACATTTCTAAATTCTAAGATGAATATTTGCTTGGAAAGCTTTGTGAAATTTTAAAGTCGATGCCCTTCTAAAACTTAAATGACGTGTTTACAAGGAACCAATAAGTAATTTTAATATCAATAACATAAAAATCCTCTCACTCTCCTAACTTGGCGAATTGTTGTGGGCTATTGCTATTAAAAATGAAATAATGTAAGTCAAAGCCTTCCATCATTGATCTTGTGATCATTAGAGCAATTATAATAAAATAAATTTAATCTTATTTTACAAATACATAGAAAAATATATCTATTGGAAACAATCTCTTTTAAGGAAAATTTATGAAAAGATTAAAATTGAAGCAATTTTTATAATTTTTTATTTTATTTTACATAGAAATGCAAACATTAATTGATATTCTTTTGTAGTTCTGCATCGAAATTGATTTAGAAACTGTATAACAGTTTGAAAAATATCAAAAGCAATTTTATTTAAACGTATGAATAAATTTTTGAAAGTATAATATAAAATAATGAAAATAATGCTTTTTTTGTTGATGGTGGAAGATGTACTTTAAACATATAAATTGATATTTTTTATAAGATTTCAGTGATTTTGACACTGCGCGAAGTGTGTGGATTGCTTAACAACGGAAAGCAAAACCAGCAACATACATAAATATCTGCCATAAATTTCATTCCTTCAGAAGCTTTCATAGATAGCGAATTACATTCAAATGTTGATAGGAACAAAACAACGAAAACTCTGAAGAATTTCACAAATGACTATCTAGAAAGCAGAAGAGTAACTTCAAAAGTAATTGTTGGGGTTAAATAATAACCTTTTTTTTATTTTACGAATAAACCATAATAAGCCCAGATTCAAGCAGCTTTGCCATAGAGGTAATAGACAATATAATGATTGAAGGACGTTGTAACGATTTTTAATATCCACAACATATTCTTATATTTTTGGGAGGATTTTTTATAGCTAAGTAATATTTATGTATCACAAAGGAGGAAACATAAAAAACTCTCAAAAAATCCCCATGACTGATACACATGCAGAAAGACAGCATTCATCTCACGTTTTCAAAAGCAGCTAGAATTGAATTTCTGACTATCGACTCCAATCAACAAGCATTCAACTAACTCGATGAAGTTTTTAATAAAAAGAAATTCAATTAAACATTTAAGCTTGTTTTTAAACTCATGATTTCATTTCTTTCAACTCTTCTGTTATCAATGTATTAGTAATAATAAATTTTAGCAATTTGTTAAAATTTTATATCTGACAAAAGTATAGATTATTCATTCTATATATGTACTATAACTCTTTCAATTCAGGGATCATTAGAAAATTTATAATATTTTCAATTACCTACAAATCGAGATGATTTGATATTGAACTTTGTTCCAGAGCAAGTCATTTATTGAAATTGGCTGAAATAATTATTATAATTATCGACTTTATTTCTTGATTAGTACTATTTAAAGTAATATTTAAATAATTGTTTTTTTAAACTGTAGTTGTAATTAATATTAAAACTGTTAGTATTTTTGATAGAAATTTTCAATATTACTTAAAACAATAAGAATTGAAAACGAATGTTTCAATTCTTATAGTTTTAGAAACGAATCCTGATAACAAAAAATAAGTTAACTTTTTTTTCGATCTTTAATAATTTAACAATCACTGACTTATAGTGGAATATTTCTATTCAAGAATGAAACATTTTTGAACTTTTAATGTTCCTAGAAAAATTCAAGCATCAATAATTAGATTAATGAAGCAGCAATTTTTTCAGCTTAAGTAAGCTATATTTTCAGATTAGATAGATTGACCTCAAATCGCGGTTTTCCTGATTCCGAAGGCTTCCAAAATCTCTCTAGATAACGAATAAATTATCCAAAGTTTCATCTTTCATCTAAAGACAAGAATAAAGCTGCCAAGGTTAACTACTTAAGGGCTTTTCCTGCAGAACTGCTTTAAGGAGGGAGTGTTATTAAATACCAGTATGTTCTTGACTTTTTTTTTTACTTTAGTGTAATGCTCCTAATAGTATCCATTTCCTGTTGAGAAGGGATTTTATAGGGCTGTAATGTCAATGATTAATAGCCTTGGATATAGTTCTTCAGGAAAAGACTACGGCAGACGTGATCACAGACATTTATCTCCAAGCTGTCGTAGGTGTATTTGTCGATAAAGTAATTAGGTTAATGATCTTTAGGTAATGACAATATTCATTAGTTAAAAATTATATTCTGATAACAATATGTTTGATATGTTGTTGGTACATTGCTGGATATCTTTACTTTCATGTTTGCAATGAACATATTGCTTTATTGTTGCGAATAGTAGCACACAGTTTCAAGTAATCAATATCAATTTTGTTGTTTGTTTACGTGTTACATTTATGGAAATTACTTTATAATAACTTAATTGTTCTTTTTCATCTGTGTATGAGGAAGTATTTTGCCAAATGTTAAATTATTGGTTTTTGTTGAAACATTTTTTGTTTTCTCTCTCTATATTTTGAGATTTCGTATACTTGTCTCTGTAAGAAAAACATAATATTTTCAATATAAACAGTTTTTCATTTAACTAAAATCAATGGCTTATTTAATTACCTTTGTTGTTTTTATCTATGGTTTTAAAGTTTATAAATTATAAAAATAAAACCTTACAATGATGCACTTAAATATAAAATTCAAAGATATTTGTAAATAAAATGTCAAACTAGTTTTTTCCTGGTATAAGCTGTCTTAAGAAATAGGTATTCTGTGTTTACAAAATCCTATTTAATGATTATGATTTACTGAGAAATGAAGTTCATTAAATTAATCTCGGTTATTTAAAAGTAGTTTAAATGCTTTTGACTCCAAATTTATTTCTTTAGTTCAATTATTCTTATTAGTATATTTTTTAACGGAAAATTCGATTTTCTTATAATATAATCATCTTAAATAATATTCTTTCAGCTCTTATATTTTAAGTTTAATTAAACGAAATTATATTTTGTTTTACATTTAAGATGAGTGGGTTTTATTTAACGACAACTTAAATAAAGGAAAAATCCTTTTCTGTGTCAAGAGAGTTTTTACTGCTACTTTCTAAAAGTAGAAAATTGTTTTATTGTCATATCAGCAATTGTTACCAAAATGTATTCATCATAAAAAAAGAACACAGACTCAGTATATACTATTCTAAAAATATATCTTTTCCCTATTTTTGTGTCAATTGCTTTAGTTATTGAAGGCATATGCGCGGAGAATCTGAATCAATAAGTTCAATAATAAACAAAGAAAACAATGGTTGAAGAATAACATTACTAAAGCAACTCGCTTTGCATTTGGATTTTCGTGCTGCTGTTGCCAATACTAATTTAAGAAACATTAATATTACTGCCACTTTCAAACGATATCTTGTTTAGCAACAACCACCTATCGCTTGGTTGCACTTGAATGAAGTTCTGGGGAAAAAAGAGAGAAATCGCCGACAGAAGGTCAATTTTGGCACCAATTTCTGAATATTACTCTAGTTATTTGGACATTCATTGTGTGGAAGCAAGTTTTTTTTTTTCTAGCTACTGTATGTTCTTGATATTCAAGGTCTTCTATATTGTTAATCATCAAATAACGGCACTTCTCTCTTACCACTAATAAGGTGTCATTACCGTTATACAACAATTACGATGCAGAACTTGGTATTTTAGAAGCCAGTTCTCGAGAAATGAGTCTAGAGGACAAAATGTAAATTGGAATAAAAAAAGGAATGAAAGTAGGAAAGTATGATACTTCTTGTTTTGTCTTAACCTTATTTTGTGAGGACATTTTATATGTAAACACAAACAAGGCTGATTCACTATGTCGCAATTAAAAGTACTATGTAAATTAAAAGCTGTAAAAAATCGCATTTTATTTCTTCTCAATCTTAAAATGAATATTTTCTGATGAGTGATTGCTTATATGGATGAGCTTTTAAGAATTTTTTTAAAGTATTTAATTTCTTTATATATTACCAAATTAAACTTTAATATTAAGCTAATTAGTTTTTTCTGTGAATAAATAAACAAATGTTTTTAAAAATTTTCCAGTTCGTATCGTCTAAAAATGGAACAAAATATAAACATAAATAATGCTCATTGGTGTGTATCGTGATTTTTTTCTTTAATAGTTTCTAATTTTTCTTAGTTATTTGCCATCCTCTTATTTGTATAGTTTTAAGATATATTTCTCACATTCATTTAAAAACTTTAATATACTGTCATTTGCTCTTTTAATTCCCCCCTCATTAATTACATCTTAAAATAACATTACATTTCAAACATAGAAATAATTTATTTTAAAAACATTACATAATATTTTTCTGTATAAGTATATTTTAAACATCTTATTTTGGTCTAATGTATTTATCATTTCCAAAATATTAAGCAACAATAAAAAAAAAAAAAACATTGAAGTTAATATAAAATACTTTAATAGGAAGAAACAAAGAAAGTTTAAGTGTGGAAATAAATTCCTAAAAATTAAGAGCAAAATTTCTCCCACGCCTATATTAAAAACTTAATATAGAATACTTTATGGTTAATATTGAATTTACTTTATTTACCTGGTTCTTCCTCATGTATTCAATTTTAACAATTTAATTTTCTTAATGTTAGTAAAATTTTAAATAATTATCTCAAAATAATATTTCATACAATATTCTTCCCCATAAATTAAAGTTAGTGTTATGAAAGTAAAAGGATTATTTTTCATTGTTAATTGTGTACATTGAATAGAATTTTTTAAATTAAATTTTCAACATGTTTACAAATATAGTACTGAAATTCTACAAATATGTTCTGATAAACACTAGACTTCTGAAAATATTTTTTCAATTTAATTTTATAATATTGAATGATAAGAAAGATTTCTGTATTTTAAATATTTTTGTTTAATAAAAATATTAAATTTACTTATAATAAAAAATCTAAAAAATTTATGTAATAATCTTAATTAGTTAATTTATTTAAAAATTCGGAAAAGACTTTTATTTGCAATTTTTTTTTGTTTTAGAATAGTTTACATTAAGAACTTCTACATTTTACTTACGTATTACAGATATGACAAATTTTTGTTAAATATTATATATATATATATATATATATATATATATATATATATATATATATAAGTTGGTACTGTATTTTATTAATTCCAATAATGCTGTATTTATTGCTTTATATATATTCATTCAAAACAGGTAATAAATGATTACATGTTTTGAAAAAAACTGCCGATTGGCATCTCAATTTCTCTATTGCATAAATGAAGCTTGATTCCTAAAATAAAAATAATCTTTGATAATTAAATCATTGAAAATTATTTATTAAAATATCCTCGAAAAATATATATTTTGGGTGTTGGCAAATTTTCTTTTTTAGGTCAGTGGGTGACGATTTAGACAGTATGTCAATTGATGAATTGAGCAATTTGGCTAATTAAACTGGTTCAAGTGAAATAGAACACTAAACCCTTTCTTCTTTTAAACAGTAGTCATAACTTGTCGCTAGTGTAACTGAAAAACCAAGTATGCAAATATGTCTTTTTTTCGTTTCAGCGTAAATTGTTACAAAACATGAAGTCGATTGGATGAATATCGTATAAAAATGAATTCATTAATAAATGCATAAGCAATTCAATAAATTTTTTTATCAAAAAAAGAACAAAATTAAATTAATGGAAATGAAAAGTTATATAAAATTGAATAAATCATAAAAGCATCAAACTAATTAATAATGCTGCAATTAATATCAGAAGTATTTCTTAACTTATTATTCATAAATTGAAAAAGAAACTGAGACAGTTATATAAGAAGTCTTTTGCCTTGACTGCAATAATGTAGCATCGACTAATTTCATGGAAAACATTGCAGAAATATTTAGCATTAATGAAATATTTTATTTATTTAACGATAATATGCATTCTTATACTGTGCATACTATTTATTTTAAAAACATGTCTGTTGCATTATTCTAAAATGGAAAAATAATATAAAGATTGTGATTATACTTTGTATTGAGGGAAGAGATGTCTTATATTTATATATAACCTAAACAATGTTAAATAATACTCTCGTGTCCCTAAATATAGCATCCATAAATTTTGTGACATAGCTTTAAAAAACATTTCAGTTTATTTATACAATATTATTATTTTTTAGTACGTTATGAACAGGTATTTTTCATAATTCTACCTAAAATAATATTACCTTTAATAAAAATTAGTCAAATAATTAGACATCCTTAAAAATGAATTCTTATATTTCTTATTCGAAACAAATCTAAGTCTTAATTTTTAAAGTATCAGGATCTTTTACGACATTGATAATTGAAAAATCTTGACACAGGTCAGTTACAAGCATTACAGAGTACCAAGCATGATTTGAACAATAAACATTGGGGTTAAGCGTTAGGCTGATTACCTAACTGAGGCATATGCTTCATACCCTAAGATCCTCGGTCATGAAAATAGAAGTGGACATTGTTGGTCTTAGTTCCCATGGGCTGTTGTGCCTCTGAGTTTAGTTATTTTTTTTAGTTGTTATAAACATTTCTGTTTTTATACATATATTTTTGAAGTATTATTTATTTTTCTATATGTTTAACAAATTTGTGATAAAGATGCTTTAATGTATTCTTATCCTTTTACTAGTATTAATATTCCATACCCAATAATTTTGCATATTTAAATTTTAATTTATAATAGTTATAATTGCAAAAGACAACTTGAGAACTCATTTAGGAGTGATGTTTGTATTGACATTTATATTTTTGAAAAAATCTAACATTAGATTGCTAAAATCCTCACAATTAATTTGAAGAATATGAAACATTCACCTAAAAGTAAAATGATAGGTTACGTTATTAGAGAAAAATTCAAAAATTAACATTTAAGCCCAAAAATATTTGTATCTTTCTATACTTTTATTTTTGTTTACATGATTATATTTTGTGAAATTTCGTCACTCTCCTTATAATAATCACCGTTTATCAACGTTATATTGACATTGTAGGACAATTTAAATATAGGCTTAAAAGTTTTGTCTTAATTAATCTATTTTAAAGATTACAAGAAATTAATCAATTTGTTATGGGCTTAAAAGTTTTATTGAAATAAACATATGTCTAAAATGTTACAATAAATTGTTAAAACTGTTGCAAAAAAGTAATTTAGATGGAATTACAGTTCATCTCAATATTAAAGAAATGGAAATATAAATAAAGTAAAGAAAATCTTCCTCATAAGGACTAGACAAAATGATTCAAAATTACAGCTGATACATTTCTTATAATATTATATACTATGTTAAGAATAGATGCCTTAAAAGATTCTAAATTTAAACTATTTTTAAAACATAAATGACAAAAATATATGTAAATCTCAATTTTATATGAAATATTGATACCATTTTTATAATTTAAACATTTCGATAAATATAAAAACAGATTTTGTTTTTATATGCAATAATATACTAGTGAAAAATACAATATAATCTACAAAACATAAATAATTCTACACAAATGTTACTATACTAAATTCATTTCCTTGTTTTCATCCAACTGATTAGAAACGGTAACAAATTTTCTAAACTCAAGAAAAGACTTTGAAATCCTTTCTGTTTAATGTCTCTCTTAAGATTTTTTTCTGCTGTGCACAACCTTCCTTTAAAATTAAAAGAAGAAATGAAAAAAAACATTGAGATGCTTAACCGTGACGCCACTTAAGTGTAAACATTAAGAACTTTGGAGTGCGATGTGATCGTACACACAGGAAAAAGGAAAAGGGAAAAACACATTTCATTTTGCAAGCAAATCAAACATTGCGAATGGTGCGAGTGTCTGAACTTGAGTGACGTTCAAAAGAGGAACCAATTCCTTATTCTAAATAGCCTCTAAGGAAGTAACTTTATTAAAAGAGATCAAAAAAGGAAATATCTGTCATTTCCTAAACAAAGGAAAAAATTGACTGGTATCGAAATAATAGGTGAGATCTTATTCCAATCAATTTGAAATGGAGGAAATAATAAGTTAATTTTCTTAAAATTTCTTATTTTAGAATCAAACCAATAACATTGGATTAAATGGCAATTAAATAAAAATTTTTGTATAATCAGATGAATTTTATGGATATTTATCGATTAATGAAGCTTATCATAATTATTTTAGTGAATAAACTCGCTAAATATTTGTAATATTTGTGATTAAGTTAATATTCTAATTAAGAATAAAAAAAAGTTATTAAAAACTATGCAAACAGAGAAGAAATATTTTAAAATGCTTAGCAAGTTAATTAGACACGTGGTTATTATGTTATTAAAAAATAAACTGAAAAGTAAATTATAATTTTTTTACTGATAATAGATACTAGTAAGAAATTATTTTTCTTATAATGTGTGTGTATGATATATTATAGATTACTTTTAAGATTACACAGCCACTAAAACCAAAATTTACTTATTTACTTTTTAACTAACCATAAATTATATAAAAAATAATAAAATATTGGCTTCATGTTATCATTTTATTGGTAAAATTTTACATGAGTAATTAATTCATATTCCATTTGTAAATCTGAATATATATATTGAACAATCTGAAACCAAAATCACTCATGTGGAACATCCTTTAGTGAAGAGTAAAGATTTTATCTTCAGTATTAAGTATTCCTGACGAAATTCGATATTTTAAGAAACCAGAGCAGTGTAAACGTATCCTTGAAAGATACATTTCTATGAATTTTAGTTTATTTTCTGAGAAACAAGTTGTAAGAAACACTTTTCAGTTGATTTTACAAATGGTATGCCTCGCCTATGATAGAGAAATTCACAGAATTTGAATTTAAAATAACGATGAAAGTTTCAAAAATTGTGAGCATTTTTTTCTTACGATAGCTTCACGTTAAATATACTGTGAAGTTAAGAGATGCCGTTACATAGATGACAAGTTAATCACTTCATAATTTAATTTTTATTAAATACTTTAATAATTAAAGATATTTTCTACGTTTTTTATAAGAGAAACGTTAACAGAAACATCACTACATTATAGTTCTGCTTAGAATATTTTACTCAACATTTTATTTGAATTTAAAACACAATATTATATGACAAAACTGTAGAAGCTAATTAACTTATATTTTTCATTGTGATTATTTATAAATTATATTTTTAATTATGTTTTATTTTAGATAGAAAGTTTGATGAAAATAATTTTAATTTACTCCCTTTGGGGTGATGTACTATTCACTAATTGGACTATTATAATCCTATTAAATTAAAAGATACGATTATTAATTTAAATTTTTCAAATGTGCTTACAATAAACTACACTTGTCCTTTAAGTACACTGTTATAACTTTCATTGTAATAAAATAAAAATTATATTAGTGTACCTGGATTATGTGACAATTAATGAACAATGGATTATTAACAACTACTTAAGTTATGAACAATGGATTATTAGCAGTTACTTAATTGATGGAAACTATAAAATAATATTGAGTTAATAGGTTTAAAATACATCTAATGCGATGGAAAGAACATGAAATAAGTGTCGGAATTTATTTAACAATAAAAGTAAGTAAATGACAATTTCCTCATTCCTTAAGAATATTTTTTTATTCTTCATTCAGTGAGATGGAAAACAAATGACAGCATCTAATTAAGGAATATGTATTGAAATGAAATCTATTTTATTATTTAAAAAAAAACTATCTACACGCGACACGTGTTTTTATAGTTCATAACATATGCACAGTTAAAAATAAAGAAATATATATGTTGGCTCTTTTCCAAGCGAACCAAATTGAAATGGAGATACATCCAAAGTAATTCCTTTTGAGACAAAGATATACCTTTATTTTTTATAAGTAATTACAACGATTACGATTTCTCATAGATATATTTAATTAATTGAAGTGTAGAAATTATTTTTACGTCATAAATTAATTTATTACAGTGCATAAGTGTTTCTGCAACTACAGAAGTTAATAAATGGGAAATTTAACATTTATATATAACGTTTATAAATTTAGAGTACCCGTGCTTTTCTACTTAGGAAATTAAAAGATAAAGAAAATACATCTCGTAATAAGTACGTAAAATTGTTTACTCACCAAATAGGAAAATCGTTTAGCATTTTAAAACTGTATTAATGTAACAGAAATGTTTTGCGTTTTATTCCTTCAATACCATTATTACTTAGCCATGAAAACTCACTAAATTGTTATATTATTACCTATCTTTTCAAAAAATTTAAAAATTATATATATATATATATATATATATAAGCCGCCCAACATGTTTAGTGGTTAGCGTAAATGACTACGGATGGGGAGGACCTGTGTTCGAATCCCGGCTTGGACATGGATGTACTTTCTCCTTCTCTCTCTGTGTTTCTTGTCCTTTCCTCAGATGATGGATGAATGTAGCCCGCCCTATTAACGGATTTGTTGTGGTGTGGCGTGGGCGATGCTACTCGTACCTCCGTGACTTGTTTCACAGATGCCCACCGGGTAACGATAAAATGAGTAGCAGTTTCCGGCCTTGTTGCGGCAAATGGGCTAATGTATTTACTTGCTCAAGGGTGCCCGCAATTAGAAATTAAAAAAAAGATTAAAATCTGCTATAAGCCTTTCTCAGCATCTACAGAAATATTCAGTCCATCAGACAAAATGCATATTAAAAACAGAGACGTAATACCCATCACCAATTGTCACTATGACATAGATTTAATTTGATATCTTATACTCGCTGACAAAGCATTCTCCAACCATTCCTCAATGTCTTACTATTCCACTTTGCCGCTGTGTTATGAATATCTTATTCTACTGTATTTTAAGCATACACTGATTACATATTTTGCGGTCGTCATTTCTTGACTTTTTGATTCCTTCTAAAGTCCCAAAAATTATTTTATAATTTTTAAAAGCTGTTTTTAGGACTTTGTTATAGATATTTATAAGTTCCATTATACTTGAATGATTTGAGGCTTTATTTCATTTATTTATTATTAGAGAAATACGATGCTAATCACAGTACAAAAGTATTAATCGCTTAACTTAAACTACTTTTAAATAGATTTTATTAAACTATGGTTAAATTTGTACTATATTATTTCAGCTTTATTTAAATTGATTATGTATTAAAACTCATCAGTTATAAAGTTTGAAAAAATTCAATACTTTATAACTGATGAGTTTTAAAGATGCTGAATTTAACAGAAAATAAACTGATGTTCTTCTTTATTTAGTCTATGAAGTAGAGGTTAAAGTTCATAAGGCCTGTTGATTGACAATAAAGAGGAAATTTAAACACAAATAAAATGGTTTCTATTTAAATTTCTACATTCTAGTCAATTTTGTTGCTTGTAATAATATAAAATAATATTAAGTTAATTATCAAAATAACTCCCGAATATTAATAAAAAAAGTTAATCAAATGAAAATTAAATTTGAATGTTATTTATGTACTTTAATTTATATTATTTGTAATTTGAGTGTGTTCCCTATATATTGTCACACATATTGCCAATATGTAATCACAAACTTTAAATTTTAATCATATTTAATTTTGCAGACGAAGCATTCAAGCATGTGAAATCAAGCGTGTTGAAATGTTATTCGACTCAATGTCATATTGGCACGTGTTGTTTTATTGATATCTATCAACAAGTATCATTTTCCGTCACGCGTAAAATATTGCAGATTAAGAGGGATTTAAATGAATCTATATCACTGAACATAAGAAGTCATTGAAAAGTTACATAATAGCGTGATTAATCATCTGTGGTTTTAGGTTTCTTCATAAAAGTATTTGCATATATTTAATTTTTTTCTGGAAGAGAAGAATTAAAGTTTCTTTCGTCTTCCAATCATTCATTCTTTACGAAATTATTAATTGTATAAACTAAAGTAAATACGTTTGTAGAATAATTTATATGTGAATTGAAAAGTAAATTAACTCACTTAAAGGTCATTGGTATGGGAAAATAATCAAACTTTTTGTGTGGCTCAAACAGTTGATTAGAAAATATAATTTTTTGACTCAGACTAATAACAAAAATAAAAACTATACACATAACGTAAATCAAAAAACTTAATCAACATTTTTACACTTTATGCATGAACGTTTTATGTTTTAATTTAGATTCAATCTTGGAAGATTTTGCAATCGATTTAATTTTATCACTGTAATTGTAGTCTTAAAATTACTGATAGTAAACTTGAAAAAAAAAGTCGAACTTAATATTATAAATGCCCCCCCTTTGATAATATAAAGTTGCAGGCATTATTTTGATTCAAATGTCAATTCACTGAAATTTTTTTTAATACTATTAAATTTTGTGTACCATTCTATTCTATAACTACACTATAAAATATTTATATTCATTTATGAAAATGTATTACTTTTACTGATAGAACACGTGTTTACAGCATTTGGTATTAAAAACATTTCATTTAAAAAAATAGTTACCGTCTTTTTAAAGTGACCTCAAATGCATATATACACTGCCTGACATAGGAAATGCAACACCATAAAATATTGGATAGAATGTGATAAAAATTGATACACAAACAGAGTATGCTTATATAAATAGGTGATGTTATTTACAAAAAGATAAATCTATACATTGACGAAATATGCAGAAAATCAGTAAGTAGTATGGCCGCCTCTCACGGCGAAGCAAGCAGACACCTGCGAGGTAGAGAGTCAATTAACGTGTCGACGGTGTCCTAGGGGATAGAAGCCTGTATGGCCTGACCCATTCTCTAAATTTCGTCCTCCGATTAAGGCTGAGGAATAACAGACAAACGACACCCAATCCCGTCTCAAATATGCTCTATCGGGGAAAGATCAGGAGACATCGCAGCCCAAGGAAGCAACTGGATATTCTGCAAGGCTTGTCTGCTGACTAGTGCCGTGTGCGATGTTGTGTTATCCTGCTGGAAAATACTATCTTGCAGCTGCTGAAGGTAAGGTAGCACAACAGGTTACAGCACCTCATCAACGTATCGTCGACGTCAATGTGTCAGATCACCCCTGATGCGTACTAGGGGTGATCTGCTATCGTAGCTGATTGCACCCCAAACCATTATTCCAAATTAATGAGCGGTATGGCGTTCAACAATTGTGGTCGAATTGGCTCTATCTCCCCGACGCCTCCGGACTCTCACCCGGTGATTATCATTAGTCGAACAGAACCGAGACTCGTCTCTGAATACCACATTCTGTAATTCAGACGTCCAAGTGGCTCGTTGATAACATCATCGCAATCTCTTCCTATGGTGCCTTGGAATTAATGATAGTCTTCATAAAGGGTGGTATGTGTACAAGCCACTTTCAACCAATCGTCGTGCAATTGTTCTCGCAGATACTGGAGCATCCAGAACTGGCTGCACATAGTCAAATGTCAAAAATACTATAAGCCAAAGTGTTAATATAATTACTCTAGTTACTCCTGAATTTTAGTAAATATGTTTATTATACATTATAAATAAACATATTTACTACAATTCGTTAGTGAGAGCGCAAAAGTAATTTAAAGTCCTTAGAAGTATTTATCCTAAATAAAATATCAAAACCATAAAAATTAAGGGAGTTGATAAATTCATTAAAATGTTGTTTCATTCTTCACATATAATTTTTGTATGAAATTTTATAGAATAATTCATTTGAAATCTTTTTTCATGTGAATCATTGCATTTAGATTTCGTCAAATATTCATATCTGTTTTGGCATAAAAGTCTTGAAATAAATTCATACACCCCAAAAAAAGTTCATTGTTTTTCTTTAAATCTCTTCTGAGTAAACAAAAATTTTAATTTTTAAATTATTCCAAAACTGAAATAATTATTTGGATCAGAATTTATTGAAAATTACTGTATTGTATAGTTTTTTTCTATTTATATATGTTTCTAATTATAGTTGAAGTTAAATATAAGAAGTGAGAATTCTTATTTTCATATAAATACTCTTATGTAATTCACTTTGTTTAAATTCTCTATAAAGTTTCTAGTATTTCATGCAGAATCTCACATTTTATTTCAAAGAAATATTCACTATTTTATTTGAATTAAGATATTTTATAAATTTTACTTTTATAATTAAATAAATCACTCTAAGTAGTTAAATTCAAAATTAGTCAATATCTAATATATAAAGGCAATCGACAATCTGAAAAATATTATTTCCAAAACTTAGTTCCACTACTTCCATAATATGAGCACAAATACAAAAATTAATCTTCAAAAATAGGAAAATAGCTTTTTAAGTACTTCAAAATAGAAATCTCTTTCTTCATTTGATTTCCAATGTTATGATTCTTGCTCAAATCAATTTCTGTTGATATTGCGTATTTCATTATATGTTATTTCGTTACTTTTAGTCTTCGCAATTTTCTACTCTGTTGTGAATTTAATAATTATATTAAACACTCCAGAGAATAACGTCAAAGCATAACCCATAGATAATGAGAAAAATAATAATTTCTCAATCTCATTCAAGGATTTCTAGGCATTCAATGAGTTGTTTGATTTGAAATAAACATAATTTTCAATGCAACAAAGAATTGAAAATATAAGATTTCCCCAAATTTCAAAATAATGAACTTTAACATGAAACACAATTAGCTTAGACTATTAATGGATTCGTATTTTTATAATATTATAATATACAAAATAATTATAAAAAATGTTATTTGATATTATTAAAATATTATTTTATATTATTAATATTATAATAACATTATTTGGGTTTTATAATATAATTACAAAATATTTTTATAAAAATGAATATTCATTATTTTGAAATTTATATTTATTATAATATTAATATGAAACTAAAAAATTTATTTATTGAATTTTAGATGAACTCATTGCTAAACGTTTATTGTATACTTAAAAATTATTACAAATTTAAATTATTACCGACCTTTTAATTTAAAAAATCAAAAACAGTTCTCATCATAAGAAATATTTGTATAAATGAATGTGTTAATATTTTTTTATAAGACTGATGTTAATATCACTGGCATTCATTTCGTCATTCATTTTTTATTTCAATGATAAATTAATTCATTGTTTATCCAATATTTTATCATTATTCATCATTAGAAATTTAAGATATACATCGATTTATTGCATTAAAGTTTACAAATGTAAATTTAAAAAATTTCTTTTTTAAATATTAAAAAAAGTTTTGATAATTTAAGAAATGAAATTTAATGCTTTTTATACCAAAACTGTCCGCTAGATGACGTTAGTATTACCAAAAGATTTTTGAAGCACTTTCAGTTTTCTTGATATCAGCTATAAGAATATTTTAAAGTGATTTTATCTTAAGCTATATTTGAGTATTCTTAGAGTACATTTATCGAAAGATTAAATAGAATAATTGCTGATTAAAATTATCTCCATTTTTGTTAGTTTTTAAAATGCATAACTTTTTATTATTCACGTTCATTGATTGTTTTAAGAAGTTAGATATAATCTTATAAATTTTATCTTTGTTGTGAAGTTTTATTTATTAAATCATGAACAAAGAAGCATATGGTTAAAATTGTAATATAAAAAACTTTTTGATCACCTTTAGTTCACATTAGTTCAGTACTTTGTCTCATTGATTAATAGACCATAATGAATTTGCACCGCAAGAATTAACTCTTAGTTTTTCAATGCACATTAAACTTCGTAGACACGATATATAAAAGGTGATCATTTTTATGCAACTCCTTGCTTATAGAGCAAAATATTTTAAAATTTGTCGAGCCATTATATTGATTTAAATTATTGAATTTAATATTCTCTAAATATTGTGACTACTTTATATATAATAAAAAAACTTATTGAATAATAGAGTTTTAAATCATAAAATTAATTAGTGAATATTTTAGTAAATATCAAATATTATTATGGACTTATTAATTATATCATGCAATTTCAATATTGTTTAATTTTTATGAGAGTTTGGAGAGATAATAAACACGAATTCGTTAATACAACCAAAACTGTCTTGAAGCAACAACGGTATAATTAATCTATATTAATTAATTACATCATAATAATATTATTGATTATTATTTTGTGGAGTAATAAATTAACTTACATAGAGCTAACATTGTTTTACCGTAAAATAAGTTGATTTTTTTGTAAAAAAAATTATTTGTATAAATTATATTCTTAAGCTTAGTAAATCAGATATAATTTAAAATATACTTTAATATAAATTTCATAAGAAATTACTTTAACATTTTGAAAAATTTATTGAATTAATTTTTAATTAGAATTACAATTTTTTATGATCTGTAAAAGTTATTTGAATAGGAATGTTGGAAAAATAATGTTTTGATAATTCATAAAAATTGCTTTCAAACAGCAAGTACAGTGCTGGCGATTAAAATTGCTACTCCAAGAAGATGACTTATTGCACATGTGTAATTTCTACAAAAAGAAGGCTCTCTCTCTCTCTGACTTTAAATGATTACACATCGTTCATCTACACTGCTCAAAACAATTAAAGGATATTGCGGTTTTAGGTGGATCTTGTGGCTGGGAAACATTTTAGCTGATTGATACACGGTTGACAGACGTAGTAGGTTATATGAAAATAAATTACACATGTTTGGCAGAAAAAATGCATTTTATTGCGTATTTGTGAACAAAAAGAAAAAAACTCAATTTGTGCATATGAGAAAAAAAGAATAAGAAAAGGTGTTTTCTCCAAAGGAAATCATTTTCAGTAGGGGGTATGGTTTCAACTGACGATCAGTAACGTTGAACACCTTTGAGCCATGGAGTCAATGAGGCTATTCATAACGCGAATTGGGGTATTGTGTCCCACTCTTCTAGAAGAGCTCTTTCTAATTCTTGGAGAGTTTGTGGGGATGGTTGGTGGCCAGCAATTCATCTTTCTAGAGCGTCCCAAGCGTGCTCTATTGGATTCATGTCAAGAGAACACGCTGGTCATTCCATTCGTACGATTCCTTCCTCGAAAAGGAAATCCTCCACCAGGTTAGCACGATGTGGTCTGCAGTTATTGTCCATTAAAATGAAATCATCTCCGATTGCTGCAGCGTAAGGGATGTTTTTGACGTCGAATTCACAATTAGCATACTCCACAGTTTGAAAATCAGTAAAATTTGCATTTTTAATTCTCTTCTTCCATTTTCGGCAAAAAAATTTCGCTTATGCCTTTATTTTATTTTATATAAAACTTACAACGTGCTTTAATTATTTTGAGCAATGTATATAGCATTTCATTCCTACGCAAAAAACCCGCAATTGAAAAACTATACTATAGGTTTCTCACATATAAATTGCATTTGAATGGTACTGCCTGGTAAAAATTTGATATCATGAAGTTATAAGATGGAGAAAGATTTACCTGTAATTCTGTTTCTGATTTTGATTGAGATTAGTTGTAGCTGATTGTAGTTTCTGTACATCAGTATACTACTTCCTGTTTTGATCAATGTCCCATGAACATATGCAGAATATCTAATTAATGGGTTCAAGACAATTATACGGTAGGTCGTGCTGGATCTCAGCTAGCTGCTATTTATAACAACACAGAAGACAGATATGTTGCTCGCATGGCCTTAGAAGATCGTACAGCTACGCTATGAAACTTGAGTCAAGAAATGTTGTCTTTTAAAAGACAACAAGTGTCTTGGCGAATAATTCGATGTTGAAAAGTTAAACTGTGAGACTACTCTTAGATGAGAATACCTTTGATGACGTAATTATTGACTAACTTTGACACAGAAAGAGGTGACTTTGCGCTTTCAGATGAGTCCCGGTTGTGTTTACAGCTTCATGATGATCATATACGTATTTTGGAGTCACCGTGGAGAACAAATTTGCTAGTCTGTATTTGACATTGTAAGGGCTTTTCAGAAAGGCATAAAATGTCATTGTATGTGCGTCTTTTTCACCTCTTGTTCGTATTGATTTCACTTTGAATAAAAAGTTTTATGCTGTTTCGTTAAGGGCCGTAGTTCGTTCTTAAGTTAAAACCTTGTGACACGCTGTTTCAATTGGGTAGCATATGATAGCATACTTTTGGTGTTGTACAAATTTTTTTAATACAGGAAAAATATTTGGATATTTTCCAGATTTCTTTCCAATGTAAAAAGGTGGTCATCGATTTTCAAACAATTGGGACGTCACCACATGTCTATCACTATGCTCGATTGTATGTTGGTACCATGTATGTTGAAAATATATAAATAATTTTACATATACATGACATTCATTATCTATTTGACTCAATTCCTAGATATAATATAGAAAAGATGGTCCTGAGTACTTATTTTTCCCAGTGTTTATGCTTCCAAATTTAAGAAAATTTTAATCATTAGTTGCTTTTGTTAAAGAATATTTGTCCAATAAATATTTCATTATATGCATATCTTCTTGATGTGGAAGTTTTAGAGGTTAATAGTACATTAAGAATTGTGCTTAAGTTGATTACTAATTTCTAAGATATAAAATTTATTGAAAATTTTATCTTATTTTATCAACTGGATACGAACTTATTTATTTTAGCTTTATTCCAGTAAAAAGTAGTATTATTAAGGTGATCTCAATTAGATTTTAAAACATGAGTGATTAGGGTGTTGTCCTCGTAATCAAAATGTAGTGAGTTTGAATCCCGATTTAGCCAAAGATCTGTTATGTTCATTCATGGCGGCAATGTCTTGGTCAAAATGTTTTCCATATGAAATGATACCTCACATGTTAAAAATACGTGTCTGGCTGTCTCCTGCTTGGCCTTCTTTTAAATTTTGAAGACCTACTCAATTTCTGAGTAACCATGGTAGATACATTGGGTGCCTCACTATATATAGGTAACATCATTTCCGTCTCTTGTAGTGCTGAAAAGTATAAAGCTTTGTAGCTGAGCTTTAGAAAAATTTAAAGTAGCAATTCCTCCGTCAATCTCACTTAGTCACATAAATGAGAACTAATGCCGCATCGAAAATTATTAATTATCAAATTTTCGAAATTATATTTAAAATTTTATTCAAATTTAATAATCAATAACTATCATAAGATTTTTCATAGAAAATAATTTAGTAAGTAATATAAAAATTCATTTGCAGTCAATAGTTAACGTAACCACCTTGTTATTCTTTAAAACCTTGAAATCCGTAATTTTTCCTTAATCTAGACTGTTAGTGTAATCAGCGGTTTATTGAAACTCATGTTCTCGATTTGTCATTTTTTGAAAGCTGAATTTGGATTTACCACTCATGTTCGAACTCGTGATTTTTCCAAAGGTCACCTTTGAATAAAAAGGTAGAATATTTCTCGAACAAATAGTTTTTGTTTTTAATATACCAGTTATTATTTCTCGAGAATGTTTTTCTATTTCCTTATTTGGTAGGTACGAAAAAAAGAAGAAGTATGTAACCAGACAATGAAAAACGAATGTGTTCAACAATAATTATATGTTTCACTCTGAACAATTTTACAATCGGAATTAAATACTTTAGTTTTTCAAAAACTAATTTTGTTCTCTAAAATAAACTCCCAATATGATGTAAATTTTCTAGTGATTGAGCACTGTATTAATTTTGATATTTCGTAACAACGTTAAAAAATTTTAAAATTTCCGAAATTATCCAATTTTATTTAAGAAATTGACATACATATATTTTTAATTATTTTATATAAAAGAAGTTAAATATTTTAAGTAACATAAAGGATATTCCTTATGAGGTTATTAACAAATTTTAAAACTTATAGTTTTCGCAAACAATTATTGTTTTTATAGTTATTCGTCTATCATCGGCTTATTAGCGCCTTTCTTTGTCATCTTCATTTACGAAATAGAATGTTATTTGTTCCATTTAATTTGCTTATACCATTAATTTTTTAATAAATTAAATAATTATTATCATAGTTTATTTCAACGTATTTACAATTCAACAATGATAATGACATTAACTTCTATTAATCTTTAAATTTTTCCTGAACTGAATAGTAAGTTAATCCATTTTGTGATGAACAGATAATTACATAGATTGCTCAAGCATACACACACCAGCTTATTTCAAACTAAAAGTAACTAAAAAAAGAATTTTAGAAACCTTTGAAATAAGCTCTCAATATGTATATAAATAATTATATAACGTGTGTGGTATATATGTACGCATATATATTAAGAATTAAATAAAAAACTGACTTTTTCCTGACCCATTAATTCACATAAGTTAAAAAAAATTGCTAATAAATTATAAAATTCTATAATTCTAAAGAAAAGAATAATGAATCCCAAATTTTTCTAGATTCGTTTGTAATATGTCTGAAATCTTAGATTTTGGAAATCTTGGACCCCATATCTGAAATTTTTTAACCTTTTGATTTAAATCACGAATATTTATATAAAAATAAAAAAATTAGAAAACATTTACTTAATTTAATATGCTTTTAACCGAAATAAAAAAAAGTGTGTATCATTTCAAAAACACGAATATGAGAATCTACTCTTCAAATACGGTGCAAACATTTATTAAAAATGATGCAAGTACTGTTTCTCTTTTCGCATAAAATTAATCCCTATTTTTTTTCTCAGTTAAGATTTCATTGGAAAAACTATTATATATTAGGTTTGTAATTTTATTTTAGAATTTAATTTAATTACTTGGTAAGTAACAATATAACAACAAAATAAAACAATAATAATAATAACAACAAAAAATTTTTTTTGAAAACATGAATATAAATTACTAAAATAATTTAGTAGATTCATATGTAAATATTTCTATATACAAAGATTCAATGTAAAGATATTGGTCAGCATGCAATAAAATTAAAATTAGTTGGAAGTCAGATTTAAGAAAAATAATTCAATTTAGTATATGAAGCTATAATTAACTTATTAATTAATTAAATTTAAATTTATTAAAACAGTATGTATGGTTTCGTTTGGACTCAAAAAATTATTATAATGATATTTTATATGATTATTTTCTTACCAAAGGATCCAAAATATTCTTTTTTGTAAAACGCCACTGGGGTTCTATTATGAAATTTCGAACCCTTCACATTGCGGAACATAAATTTTCTGAAAGATTAAGATTTGAATATTTATAAACTTTTAAATCTTCAACTCACAATGTCCACAGTTGTTTTACTAAGTCAAAATTTTTCTTTCCATCATGTATGAATTTCTAAAAGTTCTGCTAATTCTAATAGTTGAAAAACGACTACATTTCGTAATGAAAGTTTCATATTATTTATTGGCTTATGAATAAACTTAAGAAAGTAATAAATTTTCTTTCAGAATATAGCTTTAATGATGAATAGTGAAGTCAATTATCAATAAGTTTCATTATATTTTTATTAATATGATTTTGAACTCCAGGAAATATCTTTCGTACAATCTTCGATTAAACGAAAAGAATGGTAAATCTTTATATCATTGTTCTCTCTCGAAAGCAGTTGTTCACTATAACTATCATTAAATATACCAATATAAAATTTTTACACAATAATTGGTTCCATAATAATTATTCTTATCCAAATATTATTCGTTGAGAAATGTAATAATATTTTAATTTACTTTCATTCAAGCCTATTTTTATACTTATTTACAGGTCCTTATTGCGTATATTAATTTATTAAAGTTTTATACAATCATTGCATAGATGCTACGTGAGTGTAATAATTTATAAAAATGTTCTGAGATTAATTATCTCAGGATGTGGAATTTTCCATAAATTTTTAACCGCATAGTTCCTTTTGAACCATTAGAAGATAAAAGATATTTGAATATATAATTACATTATTGTTAACAGCATTTTTTAGGGAAAATAATTTATTTTGACAATACTTATCATCAGTAACAATATTTATGGTGAGATTTAAGTTTTTGTATGTTCTATTTATGTAGAATTTCTGAAAACCTCATATTTTATTTCATTCAAATCAGATTTCCAATACTATGTTAACTAAAACATTTTAGCATTAAGATTATATTGCAGTATTTTTAATATAAATTATTCTTGAATGGTTAAAAAGGTTTTGAAGCACATTAAGCACTTGGGATTGAAGAGCCTTTAAGGTTACCTTCTTACATTTTGGTAAAACGTTGGAATTGCTTAATGCAACATTTGTGCCTTTTGTTGTGAGCCAAAAAATGTTTTCAGCGCCTTTGGAAAACTTTTCTAACAAAAATAAATATTATCCTTAATTTCAAAAATAGTATTTAATCATTGTTTTCAATTAATGATTGATTTCCGATTTTTATCTCAAACAAAACACTCTGGGGAAATTCAACGGGAAATTGCTTAGGATAAAATTTCGCAGCTCAAGCACACTAATATGATTTCACTTGGGAAATTTATTTTCCTATCCAAATACGAGTTTAACATCTGTTACCTTAAATCCTCTATTTTATATTTTTCTTTGAATTGTAAATAAAATAGACTTCTTCGAAATTTCTTGTTTTTAAGGAAATCTCATGCGTAGAATCATAGCTTAGGAATAGATAAATTATGAACTAATCAAAATAAATGTCGATTTACAAATAATTAAACTCTTAAAAAAATGTATCCTCATTTTTTTATTTTTTCAGGAATATTTTAAAATAATTTACAAAACTCTCTTTACCAAATAAATCTTTTCACTACTGATAATGAAATATTTTATATCATGTAGTTCAAGCAACTTTTCGTGTTTTCTGCAGTCAATATCTTCATTACTGTAAGATAACTATAATTTTTCTTTCTATAAATTTGACTTGAGTTCCCTTCTTTCATTAATTATTAAATTTTTTAAGTAAATATTTATATTAAAGTAGTTATATTGTAAATAAGCACAATATAATTACATTGGTATAACGTGTTTACTACTACATTTATGATATTATAGTACATCTATTATGTATATAAATAACTAAGAGTATAATCCACATATCCTAACAAATATTGATTACATCATACTTGTAAATGCTAAAAATATACTAATATATTATTTCTCATAGTAGTATATACTGAAAATAAATATTTTGGTTATTTTTAATTTACACGGTGTTTATCTAAGTACAAACTTATATATAAACACATGAAAGAACAATCAGCAATTTATTATCTTAGAAATTTTCAAGTTATTTTTTCCTTGAATATATTGCTAAATAAAATATACACGCATATTTTAATATAACATCTAAAATGCAAACTATATTTACATAAACATGGTAGAAGAAAAATTTTATTCCTGCTAGTAATTAATTTTATACCAAATCAAAACATGCGGTGATAAACTTTCAGATTATCAAAAAATACAATAAATGTATATTTAAAATGACATTCCCGGATATCCTGTTTTTTATTTCAAATAGCATTCTTAAAATGGT
This sequence comes from Latrodectus geometricus, assembly GCA_026290005.1. NCBI lineage: Eukaryota > Metazoa > Arthropoda > Arachnida > Araneae > Theridiidae > Latrodectus > Latrodectus geometricus. The sequence goes on from JAPDSC010161436.1 coordinate 879,203, forward strand.
TAATTATATTAAAAACAGGATTTTTTACCATTTCCTATTAGGAATGATGGCTGTAGTGCTGAATGTATTGCACATATTTATAAAATTTTTTAAAAAGTTGTATTAGGAAAATTTAAAGTAAAATTATAATTATATACACAAAATAAACGGTTATTCGGAGAAAGAATTTTCTTAGCAAATTATTCTGAATATTATATAAATGTTTGGCATCCTTATTTAATCCTTAAAACATTAACTTTTTCCCTACAGACACATTTACAAATGTTTGGATAAAACCTTTTTTTTCTAGAAGGTATTTCCATTCAGCCGTTATTTCTTTTGAATAAACTGCATGCAGAGAATTTTATCTCAGACATGTTGTAATCGATGAATACGTGCTCCATCTGTATGGGAAGGCCATCCTCTTTTTATTTGATTAGTTCAGTTTCCAATATATTCTGTAAGCCAATCAAAGTTAATGACTGCTCCGTAGAGAAAGAAGGTTTTGTCAATATAATATTACGTGATCATGAAAATATTGATCCGCACTTCTGTCACATTTCGGTTAAGTATTTAGCAGCTCTTTTTATATATCCTGAATTCTTTTACAAGATTTTAATCTTGCAAAGGATATAACTTGAATTATATATAATTTGAATGTGGCTTGAATAAATATTTAATAATTGATTCTAACAGTATTTTCAAATTTTTTTAAAAGTTCATTATTTCTTATAATTACATTTAAAAAATAAGAAGAATAATGTGTTGATAGCACAATTTTTATTTGAATATTGTTTTCAAATTTACCAAATATATTTCAGTAGCATATGATTGTAATGATTTTGATGACTGCAAGATGACGCTCCGCAGTCAGCGAGATGATGTCAGACATTATTTTGTTTTTGAAGAGAAAAAAGGGAGAATTATGGTGTCGATGGAGAATGTTAAAAGTTTTTTTTCGTTTATAAGAATATCAATTAATTTTACTTTGTGTTCTGTGCATACCTTGAAGATAATAAATAATTCGAGGATGAATAATCTGTCATCAATTTGAAACACGAATTTAATCAAATATCCTAGAGGATTTGGTGGCATCGGTGGGATTACAAAAAGAAATTCAGTACCTGATAGGAATGTTGTCAGATTATATAACTGATAAAAACGGCTGAAATATAGGGAGGAGAACCTTTTCTATCTGTAGTATCTTGGTATTTAAATTTAATTTCAGTTTTGTGTTAAAATTTGGGAAAATAAAATGCTGAAATATATTCATAATTCATATTAAATTTTGAGTTGCTGTTGTCTTGTGCCAGCTAGGCTGGCAGTATGATGTGTACTGTTCCACTTTTCCAACTGAAGCGTAATTTGGTGTGAAGTGCGACTTTTCGTACACACATGCCTTAGGTACTCGTTTATAGGATAGGCAACCATACACATTCATACAAGGAAAGGACAAGGACAGAAGAGGGAAAGAAATTACATCCATGCCCGAACCGGGATTCGAAGTCAGGATCTCTCTGTCTGCAGTCAGGTGTGCTTGACCACTGAACAGGGTAGGCGGCAAATTTTGAGTTAGGAATACTAGATATACGGTACTTACTTTTGGCCAATATAAATTAAAGAAAAATTAAAATATTTATATAAATATAACAAAAGTGATTTCGTTTCATTTTATTCCGTGTATTTTGATTTAAAACTGATAGAAATGAATGTGTAAAATTGTTGTAGAGGTAAATTTTAGAACGACAGATATATTTTACTTTTGTTAACGTATATATTAATTCTTTTGGTATTTTTTATTGCTGATTTATTAAATAACCTTTATGTGAAATCGAAATTGTGTTGAATGTTATGAATGAATAAGTTTTGAAACTTGAAAAAAAAATTATAAGATTGATAAAAGAATATATATTTTTCTCTTAAATGCTTTCACTATAAATGATTGTGAATAATTTTAAGCTCAGATCACGTTTTTTAAAAAGAGAAAATTATTAAGATTTGTTGGTATATTTAAATACTAATGATGTGCTAAAATTCTATGATTCAAAACAAAGGCATATTTAGTTTTGATTTAACTAAGAAATTTATTAGATATATATGTCAACCAGATAGTCTCAGGGACAGAAATAAAATATTTTAAAATTGAGAGAATTCAATATAAAAATTTATAAACTTTTTTTTATAATATAAGTTGTGAGAATATTATTAAATATAAAAAAATAGTATAATATAAAAAAATTAAAAGTAAAATAACTCAAAATATAGTTTTGGAATTCCGTATAAATTATGACCGATGATATGGCTGAATTCAGTTTTATTAATAATGTAGTTTCATTTGAAAATTTTTATTTAATTTATAATAAAACAAGAAAAATAATTTTAAGAATAAAAAAATAATGCTTAACACATTTTTAATTTTGTAAGTAAATCAAATTTTTATTATGTAGGTCCTTGGCTTAGGTAAAAATCATTATATTTCGTATTGAAATTTATAGTTTAATTTTAATTAAAAAATAAAATTTGGTAAATATGACAAATTTCATATTTATTAACATAAGAACGTCTTGGAATTGAAATATTCACTTAAATGCTCTTTATAAGGCAAATTTAAAATTTATAATAATAAAAATGACAAGTTATTTTGTCTTTTTCAAAAAATATTCACTCCTGCAAGTTATTTGTTGTATTTAAATTGTTCACAACTGAAATACTTCTTTGCATTGGGAATGAAAAATCTGAGTTATTGAATTTTATATTTTACTTTCATTAAATGATGGTACGTAGAGTATGGACCACTATCAGAAACTTTTATCACAATCGCGGATAAAGAAAAGTTACATAACGCAGTATGTGCATCATCGTACATCGATCAATTGCTAACTAGCGTAAAACCAACTGAATCGATAAATCGATATACTTCAAAATTATTTATATTTTATGACGTTTCTCGTCACTTTTCTATCAAATTACTTTTCAAAAAGGAGTACGAGAGAAACAAAAATTATTCCTCCCAGGGTTTTTGTATCTCACTTTTCCCTACTAATACAAAGAAATATCGCAACTTGGCGCAGCCCATCTTGACATCAGCTGTGACGTAACGAAAGCCGTCAGTGCTGCCATCTCAGCCAGAAAGTCTCTCCGCAGATTCGGGAGCGAGTGACTGAATTTTACAACACACGTGAGATATCCGGCCGGTCTTTATCTCCAGTTATCCGGGAGACTGATTGCTCCTTATTTATCTTGGGATATAATGGTCATTAACAATAAAGTGCTTGAAGCATTGGAGTCTAAATTTTTGATTAAATGTTTTCTGCCGATTAGTTAATTTTGTCAAATATTCTGACCATGTGCAATAGTTTCATGATCATCCCAAAAAGCAATGAAGGATGCACAAAATGACATTGAAATAATGTTATACCTTGTAGAATGAATATAAATTGTTGGTCATAACCAAAAAAATAATGAATGTTGTGAGAATATTCAAAATTATTACAAACATTGATAATCATCAAGATTAAACTTAAATTTCTGAACCTCTTTTCTTACTACCTTCTAATAATATAGTGTATTTTTTGCATGAATTCCTGAAACTGAAACTTTTACAATATGTAAAATGGACTAATGACAATGTATTTTATGAAGCAAAAAGATGCTTTTTATTATTATAACAGAGCTTTGATTCTTAACTAAATGCCTTAATAGTAGGCTTATTCAAATAACTGTCATTTATTAAACTAGGAAAGGAACTTATCTCATACAGTTAGTAATTGATACATTCGCTAAGCCAATCGTCCTTTATTCGGCAAAAATATATTTTAAGTATTTTGTTAATATAAAATTTATTTAAAAAAGAAAATATAACCTTAAATCATCAAACGAAAGGGACCATTTTTACTTTTTAAAATCTTTCATATTGCCATTTTTTTTTCATAATGACACGTGGACCTTACAATATAAACTGAATTTAGAATCAGTAATTCCGGGTTATGAATTATGATGATGACTTTATTCCCCAGAATGGATCGAATGCAAATATTTCTCATTATAAATGTAATAATATTTTGTTCCTACCAAGTGATTGCAACAGGCAGTGATTCTTCGAATTCGATTCATTCGTCTGCTCATTCGAATGAAGAATCTGCAGAACACGATGAAGCGAATATAACGGAGCATTGGAGAAGAAAAAAACTAGATATTTTTGTAGTTGATTTTTCTCATGTATCGACGCCTTTTATCATATCTCTATGGATTGCAATCGCAGGTTTATCAAAAATAGGTAAGTACAGTTCCACATTTTGTTTCCCATGACCAAATGATATATTACTTCCCTCACATGTTTAATTCAATTATGCTTTGTCTACAAAGGACTTACCCAACCTAGCTAAATCCTATAAAATTCAGAATATCTTAATTTTCCTAAACTTATTAAATTGTAAATTTAAAATATGCATTGTTTCTCACAACCACAAGAAACATTGTTTAAAATATTATATTAAATCTATAATAGAATTCAAAGTTTTTATATCAGAAAATGAATTACGAAATTTTATAATACCGCAATATTTTATTTACTAAAACAATCAATCAAATTTATATTTTGTAGAAAGAATCTTATTTAAAAATTTAAATAGGAAGAAAAGTTATATTTCATTTATATCAAAATATAAATATAATGTACTCTGATATAAACTAAACATATTAAATAAAAATCTATCTTGAAAGATTTTACTGTTAAAAATATAAATAATCCGTTTTCTTCATAGTTATTTGAATAAAGTAAAAAAAAATACCTTTGCTTATAAAATTTTTAAATAATTTTAAGAAAATTGAATTAGTATTTTAATGAATTTAGAGGAGTTGAAATACAACTATTGTTAATTTAATCTGTAAAAAAATTAAAAAGTATAATATTTGTAAATGTTTATTTGTAATGTTTTTGTATATATAATATATATTCTAAGAAAAAATTATCTGATAGCTCCTTATAATTTATTTAAAAAACTCTTTGAAGACAATATTCTTATCAAAAAATATCTTCAATATTTTTGATTTATTGACTTCTTAAAATGTTTCCCATATCATCAAATATTAAAGCAGTCATAATGAAAATATTTCTAATTTTCCCTTGTGTAAAAATTTAATCCTTCATAAATAATTCTTTGAGGGATTTACATCTAAGTTAGACTCAAGAAATATCGATCAAGTTAATTACTTATATTTTATAAACTTCCATAATTTTCGGCACAAGTTTATTAATGCTTTAATATGTATGACTCTGTCTTTAAAAATCAGTAAGTTTACATTTGAAAACTGAACTGTATTTTAATGATTGATTTACTTTTCATAAGCAAGTCAGTAGTTATAATTACATTTTTAAAATGATTTTGATTTTATGCATTTAAAAATGTTTTTCCACTAATTAATATAAAAATGACGACATTAATAACAACATGCTTTTGACGGAAGCATGACTTCTTTTATAAATAGCATTGTTAGAAGACCTATAATTTTGTTAATACAAATTTAATAAGAAATGCTGATTTGAATTATAGGAACTCCTTTTCGAAAATACAAATGTGCACTGGAAGACCTTTATATTTTTAGAAAACGTAGAAACTTATTGGCCAATAGATTTAGAGCCCTTAAAATTTAAGCAAAAAAAAATCATTCCTTTCTTTCTGTATTTAATATATTTTGAAAAGGATTTTTCTAAAATTTACCTTTTATTAGAGTTTTTATTTTTTTTTATATATAAGAAGTAGCTAAATGTTAAAAAAGACGAAAATATTTTTTAAAGCTCAAACAAGCATTTTGAATAAATCAATCTTTGGTTGTGTAATATAAAAAATTCAGCACAAATATTAGAAAAAGATAGCCATTTAAAAAAATTTATAACCGAGGTTTTATAATTAAAAGAATATTTAATTACTAATTTTATTAAGTGTTTTTGTATTATAAAAAACATATCAAATGTAGAGAAATACTTTTTCTTTTTTTATAGTGTACACATAACATGTATTAAACAATGTAATATGTCGTATTTAAAATATTGAGATGTTTTTTTTTATTTGAAATATGTGAAGTAGAGAAAAAACGAATACAGAAATAAATTTATTTCTTTTTAGAATCAATATTTTATGAACACACAACATTTTATAAGGAAACATTCTAAATTATTAGTAAAATACATAACAGTATGTTAAATTCTTTACGTACTATTTTTCATGCCTGGTTATTTTAATCCTTCACATATTCATGCAATAAAATTAATCGACTGATGTTTTTCTTACACTAGTAAATATTTATTATAGAAGATACATTTTTTTCAAATTCTTAAATTAATTATGTTTATGTCATTTCTTGATTTTACTAAAAATCTGTCTTAATATTGTAGTCGTTCATTATCAAATTATTCCTCAATCAAAAATATACTTCAATTCTCTTTTTAAACAACCGAAATTAATCATGTGTTTTTCCTGGCTTTTCTCCCATAAAAACTTTGTTATGAAGTGATGTTTATGAAGTGATTGATGGTGTATATTATTCAGTTTTATAGTTGCTTTTAATTTAACTAATAGCTGCTATAAACTGTTGTTTATAAATAGTCGATATATATATTTACTAATTATTTTTTATACATTTGACATGAATATCTCTTGTATTTTAACTAACCCGCATTCTTCATTAATAGAGAATGTTTATATTCAAAAACTTGGTAGAATGGTAGAATGTTTTTATTCAAAAACTTGGAATTTTAACTATAAATTTTGGTTTTAATACAATTTTTTCTGTTTTTATACCTGTATACCCTTTGAGTGTAATCATTAAGAAAAAGTAACTTGAGAAATAACTACTTTGTAATAACCATTCCTATTTTATTCAATTGAAAAGATATATTTCCTAAATAATGCTTTTAATATAACTAAACGACCATATATAATTTTGTAGTCTCTTTAAAGCTTGTAAATCTAAATGCAAGATAAAATACAATAAAATAGAAGCAATTTATGTTATTTAACTTTCTCTGATAATTGCTAAAATGCATGTCATAGAAAAATCAGCTAAAAGGATTCATTCGGTATTATGAAAGCTTTTTGCCGTGAGTCCATTAGCTTCTCACAAAGAAGATGGACTTCTAGGAAACTTCTGTATCTAAATGAGTTTCCTCTTTCATTTGAAGAACACATTTTTCCTTTCGTAAGTGCATGTATTGACTAAAGCAGGGTTTTATTTGACTAATGTACGTAGCGAACTTTGGCTGAGATTACTGTAAATAGAGTTTCTAAAATTTCTATTTCTTTCAATGTAAAATATGAAAACACCATATGAATTTATTTACTTTAATAAAATAATAAGAAAAGCATATTTTGGTATATATATATATATATATATATATATATATATATATATATAATACGTTGCAAACTTTCCATTATTTCTAATGCCTGGCTTCTTAGGGTAATTCTTTTTATCTCTACGAAGGGTAGGAAGCGCGAAAAAGATGGCAAATTATATAGTAGAGCACTCAGTAGATGTTCTAGCGTTGTTAAGAAAGTGGGCAGTTCTAGAAGCAGGGACTGAATAGAGGACCTCTAGACTTAGCATAGATATCATTTCACATGGAGGACATCGCGATCATGATATAATTAACGTGCCTCAGCAGAAATAATTATAGGATCTTTGGTTAAGTTGGGATTCGAACTTACTACGTTCAAGTCACAAACTATAATCAATAAATTTTTGCAAAATTGTTATATTTCTTTTACTTGCACTAAAAAACTTTATCGCACTTAAAATTCTGTGAAGGATTTGGAATAAATGAAAAATTATATTTTAAAGTTTTTTTGACCTACCAACAAAATTTTTCCATTAAAGAAAAGTTATTTTTTGTACCATTAAGAAATACTTATTTTGTAATAGAAAGAAATACTTATTTTTTCGTACTATGATCATTTTGCAGATTAGCTTTCATTTGATTACTTAGAATTATGAGAGAACAACGTGTTTTCTGTTCAGAATAACCTTTCTTTTCCCGCCGTTTAAAATTGTCTTCGATAATTCTTTAAAGGCAACTATTAAAACTTTATAATTCCAAATTATTATTTAATTCTAGGGTGACAGTTTTATAATACAAATGAGAACAAGAAATATTTCAGTATGATTTATTTGTATATCAGTTAAACCTATTTAATAGATATATTTCCAATTTAATCAATTTCAACGCTTCATAGAATCTCATAAATAAATAAATTAATATTAAAAAAATAATATCTTAAATCTCTTTAATAATTTTATTAATTGGCATTACGTATTAGCTCTACGGTTGGTACATTTTATGAAACAGAACGAGTGAATTAAGAAAAATAGTATATTTGAAAAATGCTAATTTAATATCAATATATTTTATGTTGAAATAAACTTATATTGCAAGCGAGACAATATTTTTAAAATACAATTCCACGGACACACAATTCATTTATAAAAAAATAAAGATTTAAAAAAATTCATCCTTTTTTCAAGAAGCGATTAAAGTAAGTAAAAAATTAATGCAAAAGACTATTCTTCTTATACTATGAATAAGTTTATACAGCTGTAAATAAATATATAATGAACTTATAAAACTTAAGATTAAGTTCATTTTAAATTAGTCATTTAAATTAAAAAATACTTATGATAGATATAATTTATTTCATATCATATCATATAATTTATTTTATTTCATATCAGTAATGTAAAAACTATTCTGTAAAACTCTCAAATTTGATCAAAATTATGACGAAACAAAATTTGATGAACTTGCTTATTCATAGATTGTAATAAAAAATTCATAGGTTTTCATTTTTTATATTCTCAGTAATAAAAAATAGTTTTTTTATCTCCTATTTTGAAATAATTTCATCGTAAACAGTAAACGCTTGCAGCAATAAAGTTAGAAATTTCAAGCAGCATGTAAATTTTCTCACTACTTATAAACAATATAACTCTCTGGAAAGTTTTAACTATGCTATAAAAAATGATAAAAAAAAAATCTATTATTTGGTTTTATTGAATGAATTGAATTAATTCATTTATAAGACAAAGAAAATATTTGATCTTCACAGAAGAGCAAACTAGTTAAATTTTCTTTATTTAATGCTATTTTAAAATAAAGTTATGAATAAAAATATTAATGTACTAATTGAATGCATACATCAAATTGTATTAATGTTTGTTAGTTTCCTATTTTTATCGTAATTTATACCTTAATATAAAGAATCTATAAATGTAACATTTTTATCCATTTCTCAGTCCTAAAAGAAGTTTCAAGAAAAAAAAATTATTTCTAAAATGACTTGACAATACACAGTAGCAGAAATACTTTTCCATAAGAAAGTACTTCATTGTTAACAAACTACAGTACTTATTCTTTTATGATTTTTGTTATGTGACAATCTCACACAAAATTAAAATGAGTTGTATCAATCCCAAATAAAATTATCTATATCAACAGACGATTGAATTTGAAATTAAATCAATTTATCTGAACAATTAAAAATATTATTATCCAAAGCAATGGGTATTGTATTTTTTTATGCTTTTATTAATTCCACTTATTTGTTGGTATATTACAGTCTCAAAAATTTACTTTATTAAAAAAACATGGAAACATAAATGTAATTTCATGCGGTTAAAAAATTTACATTATTACCTTCAAACATAATACATTTTCCAGAATAATTTCTGATGTACCTTCCTAAAAATAAGAGACAAATGATTTGTAAAATTTTTTTGTTATTATTTCATCACATTCTAATTTAGTTAGCTTGATGTCTAAATCAATTCTCTGGATAACCTATAAAGAAATGAGTTGAAATATATAATATCACCAAAAAGTTAATACCAATTTATTTGAAACATTTTACCACAGTAATAATACCTTTACAACAATTTTTCAAAAGAATGAACAGAAAGTTAAGTAAAACATATTAAAGCACATTTATTAAATTTACATTTTAAAGAATGGCAACAGTACAATATATCACATCACTTTAGAGCCTGCTGATTTAATATTCTAATCATTTATGTCAAAACCTGTATAAACTTATTGTATAGAGGTTTTATTTCCTGGTGAATAGGTATTATTTGACTTAGTGCTGCAATATAATATACATGAAACGTCTAACGGTGATGAAAGAAACGCTGACACAACAATAAAACTTCACGATTTTCTTTCTGAGTGACTGTAAATTGTTTTTCCATTTACACTCCAAAACACTTATAGATTGCATAATACCACTGATAAAAGGCCGAATGGTCACGAGAAAATGCTTAGAGTTACTAAAATTATGCTTGTTTGGATAAAACACTTAGTGAAGCAATTTATTTCATTTTTAAGCTAATAGTTAAAGAGATATATACCCATTACTTCCACATATTATGAAACTATATGCACGTGGCTTTAAATATGTTGTGAAGAAACTGTTAGTGAAGAAACGTGTAGTTTAGTTAGACCTTGTTTATAATATGGTATTGTTTACAGAGAGTTATTATACTATTTACACACCTGTTTTTTAATTTTTATATTTTCTTTCATGTCTTATTAACGTAAAAGCATCTATTTTATATTATAAGTGGTTTGCACTTTTCTTGTTTGTAAATTTTAATTGATATCGTAGTTATTGTTGTCTGCTAATTTTGATATACCAAAGAAAAATTGAAATATCATATTATTTATTATCTCATAACAAATTCTAATAATACATGTGAATTATCTGTCTTTTATTATTTAATATAAAAATAAGGTATTTATTTCAACAATATCAGATTTATGAAATATGGCTTATAAAAATTCACATATTGGAATTTTTACCACTAATTGTGTTTTACAATCACTGCATAATTGTAAAGTCAAGTTAAAACTATCACTTTATGTAAAAGTTGTTTATATCCCATTTACTTTCATATTAATGTAAATTCTTGATATTTGTGAGAATCTAAATTATAATTTTTTAAGTTTACTTGCTTAAAATTTCTGATTGGATTTTTAAGCATGTAAATTCATCAAATTTAAAAGCTTTTGAAAAATTCTATCAGAAATCTCTCTTTTCTTTAAAAATGAAACCAATATTAGTTTAAGACGTATATTCTAGTCCTATATAGAATTTATTTTTCTATGATAATATGAAATTATTAACAATTGTTGAAAAATTTTTAATATTTTAACCCATAGATAAACTTTATATTTTAGTGCATTTTAATGGTTTTTAAATAGATAAAAGGAAATTATTTATAATTATTAGCACAGTTTCTTCAAGCTTATACATAAATACGTTTCACTTTACCAAAGAAACTTAGTTTGCGTAGCAAACTACTGTATTCCAAAATATTAGCATAAGCTAAAAAATTAAAAGTAGTAATTGATTAACAATTTTAATAAAGCTTTTTATATATTGAAGTTTTACTACATTTAAAAATTATGTAGATGTTAAAACTATTTGACTTCTTTATTTTCACTCTTGGTGAAAGTTTCTTGTCTGATATTGTGTAACAGTAAGATTATAATCAAGTTTTTAATTTTAAGAAAATATAAATAATTAATAGAACTATCTCTCTTAAAGCTATGATTAGTTATATAAGCATGTATCATACTGTCAAATAACTGCTCTAAGAATCACATTATTTTTACAATAATTGTATTTAAATGTTTAAATAAAAAATTAATTTGACAGTAAACATCACGGTAAATGCATTGAAATTTGAAAAAATAGCAATAACAACATCATCATTTCTAATTAACTGGATTCTTAAGGAAAATCCACAAAAATATGACGGATAGGAACATTTTTTATGTTAAACTTTTTATCATGTACAATTTTCTGCTATAATTCTCAGCGAATATAAATGTAATGCCATATTTTCAAAATAGTCTTCTCTTATATAAAAACAAATCAGAATCAGAAAGAAATGAAATTTATTTTAAGATAAGCTTTTTTAAAAAACACACACAATAAGTTTTTTTAAACATAAAATAATATGCACTATAATATTTTCCTTTGACTTCAAAACCGTAAAAATATTTTGGATAAACATCAAGGTAAAAACTGAAATATTCGCTTTCAAAATATACAAGTTTACATTTTAACCTGCGTATTCATTTTTAAAAAGAAAAAAGATACGCATAAAAAAAATTTAAAACAATTTTTTATTTTACTTTAGGAAATTTTCTTTGCTTATTCATATCATTTAGAAATAGGGAATAAATTGAACAGGATGTATATTTTTCATTAAATTAAAATTTGATCCAGATGTAGGAAATCAAATTATTTTTCAGAGCAAACCGCTGAAGCTTAAGATGGTTTATTAATGCTTTGATCACATATATATGCTTATAACTTTTATTTTACTCTTTTTATATGTTTAAAATTAATACTTCATAGTGTTAGAAATTAATTAATAAGTGTTAAGAATCATACAACTGCAATAATTCCTTTCATTAATTCCTTTTGTTGAATAACGACCAATTTTTTTAGTAGTGAAAATATATTTCAAGAAGACTTTATCATAAATTTTATTATACTCTCATAATGATTAATTGTACATTTATGTAGAAATAATTTCAAATTTGTAGTCTCTTATGTTAAATTACATAAGATCTAATACTTAAAAATGACATCAAAATTAGAAATATATTGATGAAAAAAAATAAATGTTTAAATTAAATATAGGTTCTTCATCATAATATTATTAATATGTAATTATAAACAAGATTTTATTTGGCTTTATATATACAACAATAAAAATTATTCCTATAATCAATTTAAAAGAAATATTAAGCTATGTAAAATATTATTTTACCCTCTATTGACATTTATCCTTTCATATTTCTCCATGTTAAAATTACTCTTCGCGTATCTTCTTTTTATACAGAATATCTGAGTTTTCATGATATATTTCAGAAGCACTGGAACATGAAGATGAGAATAACTTATTATTTATCTCTAGGATTTGAGTTGTTAGGGCTTGGAAGTAATTACTTTTAATTACTGTTGACATAAAATGACATTTTAGCTTTCAGAAGGCATACATTTGCAGATAACATGATTAAGTTTTGTGAACATTTTTCTTTGCTATTTCCTTCAATATTTTCAAGATCCGTAACCTGACCACAATTAATCACTTTTTAGTCATAAAGTGTTCATGTGATTTTAATTAAAATTTTTATAATTAGTTTTTCTGTCATTAATCAAAAATGAGAAAAATTTATTGTTTTCTTTATCAGAGTTTAAATTTTTGCATTATCATCATTATTTTTTAAAATAGTTTTATTGAAGTTCACAATTCATTTAACACTACAACACACACACACATACATACATATATATATATAGATAGATAGATAGATAGATAGATACTAGTAGCTTGGAAAATCTCCAGAAACATATACAGGTGATAGAAAATGTATCTTCTCGATCCCATTAAAAGAAAATCATTTCACAAAAATAAAAATATTTTGTAATTTTCATAAAGAATAAAATTAAGTGATTATACAAATAATATTAAATGAGAAATTAATATTCTTTCAATGAAAATTACGTTATTTTACGTTTAAAAGTTAATTTTTTAAAAAAATGAGTGATTAGTACATGTAGAAAATGAAGGAATATAATAATAATTTCATTACAAAAACGTTTTTATTGTTAATATATTGCACAGTTTAAATTAATTGATGTAATATTTAGAAATTATAATTTTTACTTAAATTTTTTAATCATTATTTCTGCGAAATATATTAGTTAATAATAAACTTTTATAAAATGGAATTAGGAAAAAATAAAAAAACCGCAATTAAACTTAATAAAAAATAATACATATGTTATGAATAATAAATTTAATAATCTGATCGAAAGGGAAACATTTAGATAAAATAAAAATATATTCTTCCTTTGTAAAAAAATACTTCTGTTTATGCTCTTGAAGTAGCATAACACAAAAGGTAAACAAAAAAGTAAAATATCGTTTACAAAATAAGATGTCAACTCAAGCAGTTGTTACTTAATTGTTTATTCTAGTTTGTTTGAAGTTCCTCCCATTATAGAAGGATGAAAATTTTTATGAGCGGCTTCCTTAGTTTACTCTGTTGATCTAAAAATAACACATACGTCTGCTTTATTTCAACACTTAAACAATTTTTTATTCATTCTGCATGAGAAGGGATAAAGATATAAATATAGAATGTAATATAAGCGCATTCCTGGTAATAGAAAAAACATTTTCTTGTATAAGAAAACTTGCAATTAATTAATTGGTTTGTTTTTATGTTATGACGGTATGAAGAATTAGTATAAATATCTTTTTACTTTATACACTCAATGAAAAATACTGCATGTAGCTAAAAAATACTGTATGAAATTACAAATTATTACTGAATGAATACGTACAAGTCTAAATACACGGACGAGCTTATTTCAATTTAAATATAATTAGCTAGAACAGGTGTACAGATTTGTTTTTATATTTTCATTTATTTATATTGATGGGTTGTAATAAAATGTTAATCACATAAAAGTGAATTGTTTTGGATAAATTATAATTTTTTCATTCAAAAAAATAACAATTTTTATAATTTGTTCATCAGTGACTCATAAAATTAATACAATGCACTCCTAATAATATCTAACAAGAATATTTGATAAAAAATGATGTAATGTCTTGTAAAATTCATGTTATCATTAGCATTTGTAAACCAAATGCAAAAGACAGGAAATTGAATCTACACCACAAGAGAAAAAAAAAACAATATGCATAAAAATTTTCATTTAGTTCTATATATTGGGAGTTCACACTGTTTTCAAATTAACATTCATTATTTATGTAATTTTAATTTCTCAAAACCATAAATTTATTTGTTTCTTCTTTTCCATCATATGATATTTTGCAATGATACTGTAATATTATTTAGCAATAATATATAATTTAATATTTATCAAAATTTATGATAACGAAACATTAATAATTTATTTCCATACTCATTTTTTTTGTTTCTAAGTAGATTTACTTGAAAAAAAATTTTGTGATTTAGTTGTTGGTTACTAAAATAAAAGTCTTTGGGATATTACAGTCGCTTACCTAATATAAACTAGTTATATAAAATAGAAAAGACATAATCACATGATAGCATTGTAAAGTGACCTTGTAATAAAAAAGTTATGACCTTGATTATCTCGATTGATTTGATGTTAACGTCAATAATGAAAGAGAATACAAGTATGCAAATTAGTTTTCCAGTATGCAAAACATCACGCTACCAAAAGAACATACGAAAGGACGAGTTTTAAATTAAAGTGTCATCTACGTCATTTCTTACATTTTTACTTTTGACTGGCATTCTTTGTGTTGTGCTAAAAAATAGTTAATTTTGTACATTTATAATGCTTGTTAAAAAACTGTAACAAATTTTACAGAATTTTAACAAAATTACAAATACATTTCAATATATATATATATATATATATAT
>JAPDSC010161436.1:897524-927902 GCA_026290005.1 Latrodectus geometricus
TATATATATATATATATATATATATATATATATATATATATATATATATATATATACAGAAAGAGAGAATATGTATGCATGTAACTCAGCGAAAAAAAATTTCTTCTAGCTAACTTTTTTACTTATAGCTTTTGAAAAAATGTATTTAAATAAAAAACAATGTAAATAATTTGAATTATAACTCATCTTCTATTATATTAGGCTAATCATATTATATACAAAATATGCATTCTGTGAAAAAGTAGAAATATCTTCTAAAAGATGAAATTCATTAGCATTAAACTTTAGTTTGCAAAAATAAACAAATATAAAAAGTATTGTTAAAAAAAATCCCTCATTATTTATATAATTTCAAAAAGTATCTTAAAAGTTCAAAAGCTTAGATCTCTTTTTCCATGGATACTGGAAAAATCTTTTCCCAGATTTCTTTTCTTATATATATTTTAGAAATATTATCGTGGGACTTAGAACCTCTGAAAACATAAATCCTTATTAGAAATTTAGATCAATAACAGCTTACAAATAATATCTCTAATATAAAATAAATCTAAAAACATACATAAAAGAAAGATTCTTACGTCATCATTCGAATTCTAAGAAAGAAATTTATCAAAAAAGAGGCTACATTGTAATCATACAATACAATGACACCATTTGTACGCCATAAAGTCCACGGTTCTATTTTCCTTAACTAAAATTCTGTCTGTGTGTTGAGGCTGTGAGAAACCAATTTATTATTCCAAATAAATATGAAACCGTAAGCCTAGTAAATATTCCAAAATAATGTATAAAAATAGTTGTCTAATATCCAATGATGCCTGTCAATATTTGGACTTAAAAAAATGTCTCCTTTTTTCCTTTTTCGAGTCCGTAGATTCTGAAGTTCAAAATGCATTCTTTTGTTTATAAAATTTTATGAATGAATAATACTTAAGCAAAACTGTTGCAAGTATTTTTTTCTTATCTGAAGAATTAATTTTACACTGTTTAAACAGAATCGCAATCGTTAGAATACAAACAGTAAACTCTTAAGTTATAGATAAACTGAGAGTAGCTAATTTTCTCTATAATTGTATTTAGAACATAAGTTAAAAGTAAATTCTATAGGATATAATGTTAATTTCCTCTTTTTCGCTGTAGTTATTTTGATGACTTTTCGCATCATGACTTTTCTTCTATTAAGAACTTAAATTGATTTATTTACAATTCATCCAGAAACTATTCTCTAGTTATATTTTAAAAATAAACTCCTAGTAACTTTTATCCTTAATAATTTTTCGGTACAGTACACATACAGAGATTTTTATTCAGAATAATTATTACATCAAATAAGATTAAGCAACTCTATTTGTGTCCGTCATCACATTAATAATATGTCTCAGCCGTTTAATTTGTAAACATGTTTATTTACTTTGTGGAATTAATTGGATTGATTCTGATATCCTTGAGTTTATGGAATATGTAATCATATATGAAATGAAGGCATTTCATTTCGTAATGATGGGATGTTTCATATAGAAGAAAATATTAATCCTCGGAACAACTTTGATATACCCCCCAAAAATTATGCGCCAAATCTGGGACTCCCTACACACTTTTTAGGGTTGCTGTTTCTTATTTTGGTGTTACCAATTTAGGTTTTTTCAGTTTTTAGGTTTTTGCTGTAGCCAAATATAGGATTTTCTTGTATTTGGTACCATTTTCTGAGTTTTTATTTTAAAGTTTTTTATGTATTAATTATTTGTTTTTAGCGAGAATCCATCTTGGCGAGTAAAAAAAGGCGCCAAAAACAGGTATTATGGTTCGTGAGGGGAAAAAAGTCGCCAAATTTCTGATTTGGGGGGTATATCAAAGTAGTTCCTAATCCTCCAATTGTAGAATAAGTTACTTGTGAGTGTGATATAAAGTCAAATTTCGCCATTCAGTTGTATTCTAAACAACATATTTTTGAACTATCCAATGTATAGATGCACTTATGATTTCACTTATTTCAAAGTAATTTCATACAAAATTAAGACTTATTTTATCAATAACAAATTCACGAACTTCATGTGGATACTTAACTGAATAATTATTTTAATATTTTGTTATATATTTATATTGTGGTTTCTCTCTCTCTCCCTCCACCCAAAACAAAATTTCGAAGCTAAATTTGTAGGGAAAACAGAATTCAATAATTTTTCAGCATAGAAAATGTGCATATCTTAATGACATTAAACCACATTATTATCTAATTGCATACATTCATTATCTCTAATTGTAAAGCTGTATTAAAAGTAAATTATAGAACTCAAATAAAGGTATTTTAACATAAGATAATAATTTCATTTAATTGATAATAGTTTTATATTTAAATTCAATTAATAATTAACTAAAAATGTTGCTTAACAAATCATTAAAGCTCTAGTATATTTTCTATTTTTAAGCTTTTTAAGTAAATTTTGTAAACCAATTTTTAAATTTAATGGCAAATTGCTTGATCAAAACTTACGCAGTATGCACGTATTCAGGGTTAACAGAATGTTATCATACTCTTACTTATAATAAATTCCAAAATTTTGCAGAATTAAATGTTCTATATAAAAATACACTTTTTTATCATAAATGCAAAGTCATCTAAATATAATTTTTTTATTATTTTATAATAAAGTATTTACTAATGAAATTTATAATAAAATATAAAATTAAACATCTAAATGGTTTAATTTTATCGTTTTATTTTTCAGCACTATAATTTAAAGAAATCTGCAAAACATCTGATCTTTCTTTTTAACTGGCATGATTTTAAAAATCATCAATTAAATTACTGATTACAAAATTATGAGATAAAAAGGGTTGTAAGATATTGATGCAACTCAAAAGGATAAAAAGATTAAGCTGTAAAGAGTTTACTTCTTAACTATTATTGTAGCCATAAAACTACTGACATACTTTCCAGACGAGCACGATCATCATTTATTCACAAGCGCGCTCAATCAATAGGAATTTCCCTTTATCCCAAAGTTATGCCTATGCTGGTGGGAAAATAAATGTAAGTACCAAAGAAAAAAAAATGCGGCACATCCCTCCGCAAGCCCTTCCTTCCCCCCTGTCCCTCCTCGCATACCACTAGATTGCCTTGACATTTGCTGTGCCGGATTGTTGACTAGATTCTTTAGAGCTTTCGCAGATTGCGTGCCGGATATTCGTGTCCGGATGCTCCCCGAGTTTAACCATCCAATAGCAGTTTTGGGGATCCCTTTCTTTCATAAGAATCAATTCCTTTATGCCGAAAGGGACCAGCAAATGATTTCTATGTAATTTTCTTCAACTCAATTAATTTGTCCTTTCTCTACTTTTAACAATTTTGTAACAATAACAACTGGTTAGGACTGGCATAAAAATTTTAATTGAAATAAAGAGAGAAATATAAAATGGGATTAAATAATCACAGTCTACATTTTTTTGTATTATGTAATTTTAATATTTGATGCATAACTGATTGTTGAAAATTTACTCAGATATATATCGCATATTATCAGAGAACATCGTAGCACTGATTTTAAAGTAATTTAAATACATCTCAAAATAATATTATGAAATTGTTTGCTAGTTTGAAAGTAAAAATATTTCAATGAGGAAAACTTTTTGTATATAATTCTATCTTTTACACAATAAATTCTTAAAGTAAGGAACATGGTTTAAGCCTTTTTTAGATTTTATTTTAAATATAAATAAGATTGTGAAGCAATTAAAAATAAAGCAAAGTTTTATCAACAATATTTGTTTTAATTATTTTATATAATAATATGACATTTTCCTTTTAGAAATACCATACATTTGAAAAATATCGCAAGTTGAGATCAATTTTCTAACTATCAGTAAATATTTATTTTGACTTTCAATACCTAAATATTAATGCTATTTGAAAATTTTTAAATAAGTGTATCCAATAATAAAAATTTTAAAATTTAATAATAGATAAGTATTTTTATAAAATTATTTTGTAAAATCTATATCATAAAACTTACAATAGTTCTACGGAATATTCTTTTTCATTTTGACTCGGTCATTCTCAACTTTACTTAATTCCAAACAGAAATTTCAGATCGAAAGTTATTTCTGTAATCTAGATTACAAGCTAAATATCGTAAAATTTATTTACCTTACAATCATTTGAAAAATAATGTATGGTAAATAAATATCATAATTTTTTTTCAAATCAGCACTAAGCTAGTTAATTAGAATAAAACAAAACTCACCAATCTTAAATGTGAAACACCTCATAAAAGTTATTAACTTAATTCTTATTTGAAATTAAATTAAAAATACACTTTTCATTTATGTTTTTTTATGAAAGTAATTATTTAAGCGAATAAAGACGTGTTAGATCATAATTTATAACTCTCCTTTCTTTGTTTATCTAAAAAGGTTTGCTCAAAAAGCTTAATCAAAATAACTAGCTTTTGAAAAAACTTAAAAACATACATTATTAATAAAAATAAATGCTTAAGAATTATCTAATTTTTATCTAAGTTTGAAATACTATTTTTTTTTATTATAAATTAACCTTGGATATGCATAATAATGATTTTATTCTCTAGCTATTTATATTAAAATTACAGTTAAATACTCAGTGAAATAAATTAAACCTATTTTTTTGTGTAACGAACAGTTTTCAAATATGCAAAAAGTAAAAGCAGTTCATAGAACTTATAATGCTTTAAAATTGAATGGAATTCATCCAAGTTAATTCTGAGAAGTCTTAAAATATCTTCCCTTCAGTTTAAAAGAGTAATTAATAAGTCTGGTTTGAGAACTTTTTAAATTTTTACAGACAGAAAGAATTTTATTTATAACACTTTTCTCTTTGTGTTACAATTAGTGCTGAAGTGAAGTGAAGTGATGGAGATTGAATCATTTATATTTTTTGAAAAAATGTTTAAGTTGAATGTTTTTAAACGCGAAATACAATCACTCTCTCAGACCAAGACTAAATTACAATGAAATATTGCAAAAGAGATAAATAGAATGAATCATGGGATGCTCGTTAATAATAATATTAAAAGTTTTATCATTTAATGACCAAACAATGTTGATATGTCCCAAAAAATATGTAAAAAATTCTATATAAATATTTTTTTGCAAATCCTTGAAAGCGTATTTGAGTGTCTTTTATTGGACAAATTAATTTGACTTTTGATTCTACATCCATTGCAAGGTATATTTTATGAAATAAATTATAGTATTGTCTTATTTTTTGCATAAAATGAAAATAGAATTAGCAGATCTTATTTCGAAAGTTGTTTTGGTGACAGGTAATAATAAAGCTGATTTGAACAGAAATGTTGGAGTACCTATTGGAGTATTGATTATTTTATTTTCAGTGTATCATCAAGTTAATCTTCTTAAATGTTTATTTGACATTAATTATAACCTACATTTTGTTTTTGGAAAAGTAATATGCATTTTATTTTATAGTCAAACGTCTAAGATTTAAAATTTTAATTTCGAGGATTAAAAATTCAGATTATTTTTAATCATCGAAAGTAAATGACTTAATCCAATTTTTTTAATTATTTATCAAGGATTCGATTTGGTTTTTTTGTTTGATATTCTTTTTCAGATAATGTCTTTTTGTTTTACTTGAACCAATTACAAAGTTTTACCCTCATTTTCTTGAAAACAGTTAAACGTTTGTGCAAAATCGTTTTGGTTAATGTTATCCTTGTTCTAGAAAATTTCTTTCTGTTCATTTTGTTTCCATAACCATGAATGCAATTGTTCCTCCATTTCATGTTTCTTCTAGTTACTTTGCGTTTAACAGTCCCATAAATAATCCTTTGATATATATTTAGTGAAAAACTTCCTTACGCAAGAAAGATAATTTTATTCTGTTCGTAGAATAGCCTTTTAATTAGTTGCCAGTTATTTTTCTGTATAATAATTAAGCAGTTCATTAAAAAATTATGATTTTCTATATTTTTCAATGATTTAATAAAAGTAAAACAGATTTTTAAATTCAATCACTTACAAGTCAAATTATTATCAGCATTTTTCAATGGAAATTAAAATACTGTTTTTTATATATTCATAAAATGTGAAAAGTACATCCACAGAAATGATGAAACAGATTTTTCGATGATTTAAAGATGGAAGTTTCTTTAAATATTTATTTTATGTTATTAAAATATTTTTACCTATGAAGTAAATAAACAAGAAAAATATGGAAACTAAAGCTGATTATGTTTTACTGAATTAAATAATTAGTAAAAAAATTAGGTTTATCATCTTAGAAACAGAGAACGAGTGATTTATATGTTGTAACTAGAATTTTTTTAAATTAATTAAAGATTAATATATAGACAGTTTGTTTCAATGATAAAGTTGAATAACAGGAAGCAAAAACAATTCTCTCATTTCTTTAAGAATTACTGACATTCATGAATTATAAGAAATCATCAAAATATGTTAACTTGATGTGTTCCAGGACTAAAATGCTTAAGAGAAAAGATAAACATGCATTTCATGACTTAGAAAATATATATTCTAATGCATTATCCCTAAATATAAATGAAAAAACGTTCATTTACTTATTTATAATACCTAAAGCAAATCCTCAAAAGTCTTGGAAATCAAAACTTACAAAACTTGGACAATTTATCAGCAAATTTATTTTCAGAATAAAACTTCAGCTTGCATAAAAAAAGTCAGCTTTAGTTCTTATCACGAGAATTAAATTTCCAGAAAATCGTTTTACATACATTTTTAAAATTACTTCGAAATTATCTCCTCTTAAATTTGCCACAGTTCATAAAATTTTTTAAAAAATTCTATCCTAAATATGTTCTACCCTAATAATTATCCTAAAAACAGTTCTTTCCTAACTACAAAAAACTTGATTAAGTTATATTGTTTGACTAAAAATAGTTTTTCACGATATTTCTAAGAAATTTAAGTCATTCACTAAATTCTAAATTGCCTTATATACATATGATGAGAAAACAGAGCCCCTTATAATTTGCGATTAGCTGATTTTTTCCTTTAGAAATTTTTTGTGGTCAAGGTTATTTATGCAACTTGCGGTTAGGTAGCCTTAAAGGTATTGCTCAAAATGAAAAAGAAACCATTGACAGATAAAGTAATGGTTCTAGAAACGTTATATAATTTTTATGCTATGCAAATCACGATTCTCAAACTTCTGCGAAAAGGATAGTACCTGCAAAAATTCTGACAATAAGAAATGCTAAATCCCAAATAAATGTTCTAGTTCTTTGTTATTAGTTAATTGATGATGTTACATTTTATCATGGAATGAATAATGATTTTGATGATTATATTCTAGAAGAAAATAATATTTTTTTTATAAAACCATTGCGTATGTTGTTCAATATCTTAAAAGGCTTTAATAAAATAGACATGGATATCAAGATATCAAAGCAGTGTCATCAATTCTGATTTTTATAAAATTCCTATATGTTTTGCTTTTATATTAAAATATATATTATGATAAAAAATTGAATACTTTTTGAAGAGAAAATTTGTTGATCAAACAGGATAAACAGTCATTCTAACCATATTTAGCTCATAAACGTTAATTTGGTAAGTTTAAAACTCTCCTCTTTTCTTAACAAATCTCTATAACTTATAACAGTAAATATGAGAATCTAATCTCCAAATAACTAATCTTAAGAACCAATCAATGAAGACTTATTTTAAAATTTGTCAGCATGGAAAATACAATTCGAAATCTGTAGGGAAATAAACCACTAATAATGTAGAATTTTACATGTTTACTGTACTTAGTGATGTTCATTTGCATATTGATTATTCCACAGTAATCTAGCAAAAGAATTTCTGAAAATTAATTAAATATCAAGGTTTGTCTTAACTCTTAGGCAGTTCTGAAATAATAGCGTTTACAGTTAACTAGCAAATGAAATTCTTAAGCTTCCCACAATTTAACAAGCTTAACTTGACATATGTTACGATTATTTAACGAATGCCAAGGTTTTTATGCTATTTACTGCTTTCAATGTTCTTGTTACAGAATTTATATAACCACACTATAATTGTTATATTAAAAAATATTTTTTTCCGTCTACCCATGAGACTTGTCTTTAAAGTATTATAATTATACAATAAATAGTAAATAAATTAAATACGATAGTAGGCATTTTATTTAATTCTAATTTCAATTTTAATTTGCATTTTACCTTGTTTGTGGGATGTTTTGATGCTTTTATTACTCTAAGCTGCTTTTATTATTTTAATTATCATTGCATAATTTTAATTTTATATTGATATTTCCTCATTAATATTTTCTATAAATATCCTTAGTTATTTAAAATTTTATAGTAAAATCTAATACCCATAAATAAAAATATTCATTTTAATCATAACAAAAAATCATATAAGTTTGTTTTTTCAAATGGATTTTGTTAATAATTGCAAATTTTGCACGCAATACTATGATCAATATGTGCAATTATTTCTTTTAACTGATATTATTAAAGTTTCAATTAAGAAAATTAACAATATTGATATTAATGATTATTGATATCCTAAAAATATATATTTATTCATGTCATAAATAATATATCCAAATATATTATGCATAAATTTGTCTTATTTTGTTTTTAGTAAATAATTTGAATCGTAAAAAGTATTTCAATATATAAAAGAATAAGTCTTTAAAGGATGGTTTTTATATATATAAGGACTTGAAATTTTTGAATTTTTTCAGGAATTACTTAATTAAAATTTAACTTATTTAAATATATTTTTAAATATTTAATGAAATCAACTTGATGCATATAATGCCTAAATAATTTTATTTCTAAAACTTGTTTTTCTACATGCTGCCTTTTAATATAATCATTTTAAATTTTATGTTTTAGAACAATAGAGAGTTTGAGATTCAGAAAAATCCGTTATACTCAGTGCAATTTATTTTGAATTTCAAATCGTGAATACATTGTAAGAAATGTGTGACTCAACACTATTGCAATTTTTTTTAACTTATACAGTTGTCATTGAAAACGTGTTTTACATATTTCACTGATTATTGCTTGCTTGCCGGATATTACTAATAGAATTTTCTTAACAAGATTTAGAAAAGAGAAAATAACGTGAAAATATCACGAAACATTGTTCAACTTCATACAGTTACAATCCAAAATGACTATAATCATTCACAGAATATAGAAAATTAAATTCAAAAGAATATTTCCTGATTACAATTGAAGTTCTAAAATGTATCATTCTTTTGTTTCTATTAATGCTTTGAAAAGTAAAAAATGCGTCATATGTATAAAGCTTTTTCACCAATTTAAGTTTAACTAATAGTTCCAACTGTCAAAAACACTTCTTTTTGTTACAAAATTATTATTCATGCAGTAAATTTAAAAAAATAAAGGTTAAGAAATAACAAAGAGAAAATACCGGAGATATAATTATTTCTGCAAATTTCCTTGGAAAAATTGACATCACTACATACTCTTTTAAAGCAAACAACTGTCACAAATTTGTTTTGACCTTGGCAATGAAAAGTGTCACTGGCATAGATTATATAAACAACCTCCTAAATACCACATTTAATGTCTTCCACAAATAACATTGCTGCTTTTATGGCTTTTGAAGCATATAAAAAACAAAATAAGGAAGTATCAAAAAGGAAAACAAATTTTGCCTCATTGGGAAATCATTAATAACGTTAAAAGAATTTTATGAACAATAGAATGAGTAATATTGTATAAAAATAACTTAAGAGTCAGAAGTTTTATAAGTATACATTCTATAAAAGTGTTTTATTATTTTTTTTAAATATAAATGAACGGTATTTTCAACTTATTTTTCGTTTTAACTGAAAATTAAACTTCTTTAAGTTATTGATAAATATTGAACTTTTTCTTCTGAAATGTTTCATTTATAATTTCAAACACGAATCTTCGTCTGTAAATCGTCAAAACGCATTTCGTTTTTAAATTTAAAAATAAAGAATTTAGAATGTTACATATACACAATTATATATTTCCATACTTATCACTATTTGATGTACTAAGGAGCATATGAAGTTCCAATTTATGTTCAAAATTAAATTAATAAATATTTTGAAAGCTTTTGAGAAGCGTCAAAATGTTTCTCAATGAAATGAGCTATGGCCCAAAAGCTATTACGAAATATAAAATTTGATTAATTTCAACCTTTATACTGAACTAAAGACAATACACTGCTCAAAACAATTAAAGGATATTGCGGTTTTAGGTGGATCTTGTGGCTGGGAAACATTTTTGCTGATTGATACATGGTTGACAGAAGTGGTAGGTTATAAGAGAATAAATTACACATGTTAGGCAGAAAAAATGCATTTTATTGCGTATTTGTGTACAAAAAGAAAAAACACAATTTGTGCATATGAGAAAAAAAGAATAAAAAGGTGTTTTCTTCAAAGGAAATAATTTTCAGTAAAGGATATGGTTTCCACGGACGGCCAGCAATGTTGAACACCTTTGAGGCTATTAATCACGAGTTAAGGTATTCTGTTCCACTCTTCCATAAGAGCTCTTTCCAGTTTTTGGACAGTTTGTGGGGGTGGTTGGTGGCCAGCAATTAGTCTTCCTAGAGCATCCCAAACGTGCTCTATTAGATTCATGTCTGGAGAACACGTTGGCCATTCCATTCTTCGGCCTGCACTTCCAGTCTCCAAAAAACAGTTCCAGATCCTGGAAAACATACTTTGTGACACTCCAATGGCTTGCGCCACTTCGGCTTGAATTTGGCCCCCTTCTAACCTACCAACAACTCTCCAAGCTTCTGAATCTGTTAAATGACTTCTCTGAGACAACGTACTCATGGAAACAAATTAGTCACTGAATGCCGTTCATCTTTGTCTTCATTGTTTTTTATTCAGTTGAAAGTCAAATTTTATTCATTACCGCTAAACCGACGTTTTTGACGTAGAACTCAAAATTAGCATACTCCACAGTTTGGAAATCAGAAAAATTTGCATTTGTGATTCTCTTCTTCTATTTTTGGCAAAAAAAATTTCGCTTATATTCTTATTTTATATAAGACTTACAATATCCTTTAATTGTTTTGAGCAGTGTATTATGTGCATAAACACGCATGCAAAGTACAGTGTAAAATATAGAAGTAAGAAATTCTTACGTTGAAATCCACGGTATATTCTTATTATGAAGGCCACCAAACCAAATATTACAAATGAACACAATATCTCCCCTCATACACCTTAAGGCAAGAAGTTAATAAGCAATTTAATAGTGATTATGTCTATTTGGAAATGTTTACTATTATGCAAACTTTACTAACAAAACAGCTTGTCAGTAGAAAAATAATTGATAATGTCTGATAAGTAGAAAAGCATATCATATGTTAATGTGAAATTAATAGATCTTTAGAAATGAATTTTACAAACACCGGTATCTGAAAAGTTTATACATACCTTCTTCTTGACAAAGCCTATTTTCAGTAGGAATTGTTAAACAGTTGCTAATGCCCCTACGAAAGATAATATAAAATAATTGAAGAAAGGACATTAGAAAACTTAGTTAAAAGTGTTTAAAAATGAAGAATCATAATCCTTTTTTTCAATTATAATTATGAGATTTAACATGATTTTACTTACAAACAAACATTATACAACCATCTATTGTCTACTCAGAAGAAATATAGTTCTGCATAAAAATTAAGAATGTAAAACTGTCTTTGAATGTGAAATTATAGTTTTAATATATGATCTGCAGAGTTAAGGGAATAATGATGTCAACAAATACATCAACTTCAACTTTAAATTAAGAGCATCTCAATAAACTTTTGAGGAAGAATTCACTGTCCTGGTGCGAATTTTGAATTGAAGATTCTTTACTACACTTTGAAAACTTTTTGATGGATAAAATAATTTTAATACATTTAATATTTTCAATTGGAAATTTAAAATTCTCATCGATTTTAGTATTGTTTAATATTTTTTTTATCCAAATCAGAACATATTTCGAAAGGAGTTTAAAATATTGATAAGAATAATCAAATACCAACTCTACTCAAAACTTATATTTTATATATAATTCCTATAAGAAATTTCTAAATACAATCTTTTGTTTGCCTATAAATAAACTTTTGTATTACGTAAATAAATCTTAAAGGGGTAGATAATATAGCTTGAGAACTTTAAGAGTGTTAAAAAGATTATTTTTTACTTCCTTTATATATATATATATATATATATACTATTATAACTTATTAATTCCTTATAAGTTATTGCTATGAAACTATTGTTATTAATTCCTAATAATTACACTTTCATAATAAGAATAATTTTATACTCTAATATATCAAGTATTAATTGACTTCATGAAAGAAAATAAATGCAAAATAAATGAAATGAATTCACTCATCTGTATTTCGTAATAGGAAGTAGACTCTTTTGCTTTTGATTCAATCGCCAAAGGTAAAAATTAAAACAAATTCTTTGAATTCATATCAAAATTTAAAGCTCTTAATGATTTTTTTCAATTTCTATTACTGAATTTGATTATAATGGAAACGAAAATGAGAGTTGATTAATATTTTTCAAAGAATGCTTACTAATTTCAAATAGGAGTTAATACAGAAACAAACGTGTAGTAAATCGTTCTGTATTGTGTTTCTAAATAGCCTTGGAGTTAAATCTATACAATTTATTTTTACTTCAATTGATTTAGTAATGCTTTCATTCAAAATTTATATTTTAACAAATTATATTTTAAATATGTTAATAATCATGAGTAATTGTATCATTATTATGTAAAAGCTTGCTCTAAAATTATTAAGTATACAATTTATACGATAAAAAAAAATGTGAAATAAAGAGATTATTGCGTTTTTATGAATGTAGATATTTATCAGGTGAAAGAGAACTTCTAAATATAGAAATGTCCTTACTTTAATTTGAATTTCTGCTTGAGAATTTTATCATTAAATAAAACATTTTTAATTTTTACAAAAAGATCCTAATATATTAACTCGATTCTAATATTATTTCCTACATGCTGGTTTTAAAAATAACTAATTTCTTCAGACTTCTAGAAAATTAATTACTTTAACACCCCAAATTACCTACTTCACTCAAGATATGAAACAGTAACACTTTCAGAAATTAAATAACACTTAATTAGACCCTTGTGTTTTCCCATGCTTAATAGATAGCAGGTAACCTTCAAATCATGTGCATGTCCCCACGGGATATCTTGTGCAGGTTATTTCATACACCATAAAAATATCACTTGGCAGCCGTCGAATATTGGATATTAAATATAAATGAATCGTGACCTTGGCTCGAGTTTGAAGTTGCTCCACCCGTTACAGAATATACCAGCTTTTTCAGAAAAATAACTCTTATCGATAATCAATAAAAGATGATTTTCTGATAGGAAATATTCCGTTTAATGGGTTTGAGTTTCATATGTTTACGTGATATACCTCCTAATTACATTAAATATTCATTGGAGATTATTTTGCGAAACATCTTGATTGTATTTAGAAACAATAATAGTGATAAGTCATAATTTATATTCAATTTTCGCTCGAAAATAATAACTTTTATGATCACCTTTTGATAAACACAGTATTTTAGTCAAGTTATTGTACCCATAAAAAGGTGAATTTAAAGTATAAAAGAAAACATTAGACGGGAAACAAATTACACAATAGATAATTTTATAAAATTATATTTTCTAAGATTAAGAGAATAATCTTCTTACGCAGATTACGTAATGGAGTTCCAAGATAATTTTAAAGAAATGTTGCTGAAGTTTAAATCGATTCATTTTTTGGGGTTGTTTTTGAAAGTAAAAAATTATATCATTTTGATATTTTTATATTAATAAAATTACTAGTGTTTTCCTAGATTCTCGTTAATGGATCTAAATATTTGAGTGCTTGATTCGTAATGTAGTATTTAAATTACTAAATATTGGTATTGTAACATGTATAGAGTTTTAAAATAAGGATGGATTTAATTTTTTGTTTTGTAAATTAATTGATTTTTAATATTGATTTTTTATTGATCCTATGAACTAGCTTTACTAATAGATATGTATATTTCTTAATCATTTAATGTTAAAAGATGTCAAATTTATAATAAATTATATGAAATTAAAAATTAGTTAATAACTTACTACAATTTGTTTGCAATTCTTAGTATTTTATGTTCTAATTATAATTCAAAAATTTCACCATTTAATAAATACATGTGATTAACTATTTATGGCTTTTTTTGGATAATGTACAAATTTATCTTATCTTAAATAATCTTAAATAAATTTAATAAATTTAATAATATAAGCTTTGAGTACTTAATATGGAAATGTAACGAATCGTTAAGGTAATTTACAGTAGAAATATTCTCAAAAATGTACATCAAGATTTGATGTTAACATATTAAAGCGCAATGTCACCTTTTCAAAATTCGTATAAGACGAATTGTTACTTTGTAACATCTCATAGGTACCAAGCGTTATTGATTGATATTCTCTGAATTGACCCACGTAAAATTTCCTCCAGAAGGGTTTCCATTTCTCGGGAAAATATAAGAGTTGAATGCTGCATTCCTTTATGTATTTATAACTTAATGTTTATTTTTCATTCGTATCTTTGTAATGGATATTACTCCTTCACAGACTTATAACATTATGGTTGAATATCAGATGTCATTACCCTTTAAGGGAAGATTTCGTTTTGTTGAGAAATTTTCAAAGAATATCTTTTAAAAATATCACATCAAATATTAATTCTTATAATGCTCAATTTTAATAATTTTTAATTTATGTTTAAGATTTTATAGTCTTTTTTACTATATTTTAAGTATTTTTCATTTATGCTAATGAGATACGATGGATTTTAGATAGCTAAAACTTTAAATTTATTTTCCCTCGATATAAGAGTAATATTTTTAAAAAATTATTAATGTAACATTTAAAGAAAAAGCATAATATAATCTCACACAAATGTATTTTTTGATGTATACAGTTTGGTGTATTTTTAAATATTTTTTAATATCAACTTTTTTTAAAAATATCAAATACTTTTGCTTAGTTGTAAAGTCATTGGTTCATTAATTGATTTAACAAATAAAAAGTAATTGCTTTTTTTTAACTATCTTGCATTTTTGAAATTAATTCCTTTCATGTGGCTTAAAATTGCTTAAAATTAAATTGCTTAAAACTGCTTATTAAGCAATATTTCATCTTTATGAAACATTGCTTAATAAGCAATTTTAAAATTAAATTGTTCAAACATAAATCATTTATAAAATTAGTTAGAAATGCATAACAAAGCTTATTTCAAATCAAAATTTGCTTTGATCAATGAACTTTTATAGAAATAAATTAAAAATTATAACAGAAAAATTATTTAAAGGAAACAGTTTAAATAAAGTAAGGATAAATATAAAATTATAAAGGGAAAAATTATTTTATCTTATCATTTATAGCTATATATTGTCATTTAATCATCTAGCGTGTTCCTTACTTTAAATAAAATTATATAATATTTCCGTAATAATTTATATTTTTTTAAAAAATGGCTCAAGCGAGACACTTAATTTTCTAGGAAAAATTTTATTATTTTTTCAAGCAATAAGAATTATTTTAGAGGAAAGTTATTAGAAACTGATTTACTTATTTAAGGTTCTTTCCAAATGACTACATCAACAAATTTAGAATGACTCGTCATTTTCAAATATAAATTAAATTCTCTTAAAAGTATATATTAGTAAAAATCACTTTAATTTATACTTTATTATTTAATTAGTTATTCATGTGAAATCAAATTTAAAAATTATTTAAATTGGCAAATCATTTGAGATGTCCATTTGTATTAAGTGAGAACAAAGCGCATTGTAAAATATTGCTCATAAATTTTATTATAAATAAACTTTGTCATTATCATCCTATTCTGTTCTGCTAGAGTAGTAATAGAAAATAATATTCTTTTCATATTTTAATGTAATTATTTTATTTAGATTTATTGATCAATAATATTTATATATGATTCAATTAATATGATGTATTAAAATCAATAAAAGAAAACATAAAAAAGTATTCAAAATATTTCATTACTATAAAATATCACATCATTCATTATTTTTCAAATATATTCCGTTTTTAATTATATATTTACGAAATAATTCCTTATTCGCCTTATTATTTTCCTTGTATATAAAATTATAAATTTTAAATTAGTAATAACTTGCGCAGGAATATTATATCCAGATAAATAATACTGTATCTGAAAAAATTATTGTTTTACGCATGTAAAGTTAAGTAAATTTAATAAGTTTTCAAAACATTTTATTTACTAATTACAAATATATATAATTGTTATATTTATTTTTAAATTTAAAAAACACTCAACACAATATTAATATCAATTTATGTTACTCTTTAAGTACTTTGATAAAAAAAAATTGCATTGGAATAAAGTGTGGGAAAAAAACCAAAAAAGCTGCCAAGTTGAAGCCTTTATAGAAATATAAATAATATCAATTTATTTTAAGTTAATAAAACAGTATGCAATTTTGAACTTTTTAATTTCATATTTTTAAATTCAGAACTTTTTAATCCATTATTTGTTAAATGAAAATGTTAAAAATTTTTAATTGAAGAAAATTAACTAAAATATGTAAAAGCAATTTGGATTTAATAAATTAATTTATCGTATCTCATTCAAACATAAAAAAATCTATTATACAAAAATAAAAGTGCAGAAATTTTCATAGTGAAATGTACTGGTAAAAAATAATTATCTAGTTTTCTATATCATCTACCATAAAAGTTTGACAAAGCACTGATTAGCGAACAGATATTAGTGACATTCTCTATTGACACACGTGTATTATTAGCGACTTTATTTCGTCTTTTCTTATTAGCTAGCTTCTATGAATTGTCAGGAGCTGTCCCGTTCAAATCAACTTAATTTCGTTTTTCCTCTCAATATTGATGACAACTTTCATTCTCGATATTTATCTGGATTTTCACTTAGTAATCCTGATAAAAAGAACTGAGTGCGAAAAAGAAATAATAGATGGCGCTCACACATATTTGGAGTACGATTTTTTTATAGGTTGAGATATAGATTACAAGAAGATAAAAAAAGTTGCATGAAGAAGTCATTTTTAAATTATTAAATTTTACCAGTAGTTACGCAATTATATTTGATTTCAAAATTAGTATAAAACTAAGATATAAAGTAGTGTAAAATTAAGATAGTTGATGATAAAATAAAATTTTATATTTCAATAGATGATAACTATTGAAGATAGAACATATTCACAAATTAATTTTCATCAATATATATGCATTTAATAATAATAAATGGCTCTTCAATAAAATACTTATATCAAATGACACCGATAAAAATTTCCTTTCATAATTTTTTAGCAATTAAATTTTGACAACTCGAGAAAAATGCTCTTAGTAATTGCGGGAAAAAGGAGGAAATTAATTTTTAAAATTTAGTTCAATTCCTTATAATATATACACACCATTGAAATAATTTGATTAAGTTATGTGTTCTGCTTCATCAGTTTTATGTTAGGACCCTTTACAAATTTTAAGATTTCTTCGGCTTCTTATGACAATCTTTAAGTATTAATAACCCAACAATAAAGTTAAATATAAGAAAAATCAATTAAAATTTGTAAATGCTGTAAATATTAATGTGTGAAATGTTTATTTGAAATATTTGATTGAATGTGTTGAAAACACAGCTCCATAACTCTAAAAAAGTCATTAATGAACAAAATAATATATTACAAATATGATCATCTCCGTAGCACGAAAGTTGACGTTTCAACATTTGAGATATTCATTTCTTTCCTTATAATATAATTTTTATTAGAAATTGAAGTTTATAATATCATAATTTTATGAAAGCACTATAATGCTGCTACTCATTATTAAAATTCAAAGTTTCCCCAAATGAAACAAAAACTGTTTAAAAATATAATCTTATGCGATAATGTAATAAAAAATTAGCATCAGATAAAACCACTTTTGCCTAGCAGTAAAACTCGAGTGACTCACAAGAGGACAATACGGACAAAACAGAGCACTTCGAGTTTAGAATGTGATTATAACAGTTTTCAAAGTACTTTAATTTTAGTCTGTCAAATTTAGTCCTTTTTAAATTGCAACATATTAGTTCTACATCGGATAGAATGTATGTTAGATTTAAATTCTTTTTTTACAATAAAAATATTTGCTATATTGCATTTCCTAAATATGCAGGTGTTTTAAAAATATAATTGTTGTCAAACATGTTCTGATAATTCAAATTGTCAGAGCATATTTGAAATTGGCGCTTTTAATAATTTTGTGCGTTAAGCCATCAGTATGAGAAAATTATTCTTGTGTAAAAGATATTTGTTGTTTCTTATACAGTTATTTAATTCTTGCTACATTTTTTAAAAAAATCCTAAAAGAGAAAAAAATATGACAGAAAATTGCAAAATATAATGAAAAATGAATTTCAATCTGGAGGATTTCACATAAAATAATCATTTTGAAATTTAAATTTATGCCGTCAAGAAATAAATTTCCTTTTAATTCACGCGGAACATTGAAAACTTTCTTTAATTGATGTAAAGTCTTAAAAACATTGCTCAAATATTCAAGGCTAAACTCAAAATTTACTTCGTTTGTAAATGGACATTTTTGTTTTGTTTTACTTATTTGTTCCACATTTAAACTTACGTAATTTAATTCCTTCCTTCATTTATACATAAGCAGTTAAAGAATTGAATAAATTACTAAATGTTTGTTTCTTATTAGAATTTATTTCCTAAGTTCGCAGTACATTAAATCTATGCTTAAAAACTTTGTGTACAGCCATCAATCGTTTTTATTTCGTTATTTACCTTGAAATGACAATGGTAAAACAAGCACACTTAATAAATATTTTTAATGCTTGGTTTACAGTAAGATTAATATTTTTATTCCTCTTGGACCTAATTTGAATTATTTTTATTTTTATGGTAATTCAAAAGTGAAGAAACTAAAATTTCAAATTTCCTAAACTGTGCTTCACTCTTTATTTTATTTCTAATGGCGGGCACCCTTGAGCAAGTAAGTACATTAGCCCATTTGCCGCAACAAAGCCGGAAACTGCTACTCATTTTATCGTTAACCGGTGGGCACTGTAAACCAAGTCACGGAGGTACAAGTAGCATCGCCCACGCCACACCACCATAAACCCGTTTATAGGGCAGGCCATATTCATCCATCATCTGAGGAAAGGACAAGAAATACAGAGAAAGAGAAAATACATCCATGCCAGAGCCGGGATTCGAACCCAGGTTTTCCTAATGGTTAGCGTAACTGACTACGTATGGGGATCCGAAAGTCAGTTACGCTATCCACTAGACAGGTTGGGCAGCTTTGTGCATCATTCTTGTAACTACTATTGTTACCTAAAATATGGTCCTTAATACGGTCAACTTAAATACTCCTGAAAATTTATTTTTTTCATCTGAATTTTATTATTATTTTATTATTTAATAAATAATGAGTTTTATTATTTAATAAGTATTAAATTTTAAATGCAATAATTAGACAATTTTATTTAATTGAACTTGATCATCGGAAATTAGTTTAATATAGAAAATGCATTATACATTCTTCTAATTATATCATATAATATACAACTTGATAAAAGGAACAAGCTGAAATTAGGGAAACAATCATTTATATAAAATCATAAGTACCATACATAATTTGTAATTTTGTAAGAAATTACGCAGTGTGTTTTGTTTTCTAAGGATAACTAAGACATCATGTTATGCAAGTCAATAAATCCGATGTCTTAGTCCTAATTTAAACAATAACTAAAAAAAAATTCAATTTAGACATCAGCTATTGAAAATAAATATTTCTCTAGTTATAAAATGAATGCAATATTAAAAATTCTTAATGGTCACATGAATTATCATGATGATCAACGTTGAAAAAATAATAGAAAGTGGAACGGATGGAATGAAAAAGTGGAATTTTTGTGGTCTAGATTGCTTCCGCGTTGAAATAAATTTTTTTATGGGAATTGCCATTTTGAAATCAGTTTTATTCCACCATTTATTTTTATATCCTGAAAATGTTGGTAAAAAAATATTTACTACTATAACTGTAATTTTATAATTAATCTCCATGAAATATTTGATATATTATAATTCACTCTCAGGTACAGCTATTAATCTTTAATTTTCATAAAATAAAACTTTTCTTGCACGTGTGTACGTATATTTATTTTTTAATAAAACTTTAATAATGTGCTCCAAAAAAGTGAGTATTTGATCCATAATTGTAAAATTAAATTTTAGTATTGTTATTATAAACTCATTTTTCATAATGTGTAGGTTTAACTCTCTACAAAATACAAGCTTTATTCTAAAAATTTATTTAATAATTAAAAATTTAACTAAAATAAGTAATTTCCTTTTAAATAGTAAAAGATGCAGAACATTCTAAATAACGAAATTAATTTCAAAAGACCTTAAATAATACTAATTTGAAAAATACAGAGGGTGTTCACACATTTTTATAATGATTCTGGAAGAATATATAAATAACTATAAATATATTTTATTTTTTAATATGTTTAGTCTGAAAGCTCTATCTCTGAACTGTCATACTACATCTCGATTTTTAAGATAAAAAACGTTTTCGTAAAACAATAGGCCTGAAATTGTTCCATTCTTCCGTCACATGTTATAAAGCCCATCCAGTGTTTTGCGATGCTGTTCATAAAAGCTTGTTTTAAAAGTTTAATTCCCCAGTAATCCATTGGCAAAACGTCAGGGGACTTGAGTGGGATGCATTTAAACGAAATAGCTTCAACTCGGTCTTACATTTCTCATTTTTTTCAAAAAATAGAGCAGTAGAGTTAGCGGTATGCCTTGGAGCCTTATCTTGATGGAATTTAACACAGTAAAGATTGTTTGAATAAAAGAATCTAATTTCTTCTTTAAAAATAAATATTGAAACATACTTCTGATAGTAATCGGAATTAATTTTGGCATTTTTTACTACTTCACTTATTTTAAGTTTTCCGTTATAAAAGAATCCAATAATGACCTAAAAATTTTAGAAAAACATCCCTTGTTTTCCCTAAGCCAACTTGTTAATTTTTTTCTCTTTTCCGGAGTAAATCGATCTTATTTTGCAGTCAGATAATTATATCCAAGCTTCATCAATTTTAATTACATATTTTTATTATTCACACGCCAAATAACTTTTATACATCAATGTGCATGTAGTCTTACGCTGAGAAATATGTTTCGGTGTTAGGCGATGATTATTATGATTTTTTACTTTGATTAACTTTACTTCGGATTTTATAATTTTGTTCTAAATTCCAATAGAGATATTTAAATATTTTACAATAGTTCTTAAGGTAGTAGGATTTTTGTTTTAAATATGAGATGCGACTTTAGATTTAATTAGAGGTGTACGTAGTTTTTTTGTTGAGTATTTGTTTTTTGCGTTTTTCGCAATCAAAAGTAAATTTTGACATTTCTTTTCTTTTATATTAACTGTTTTATATCTGTGTGTGTGTAAATACTAAAACCATGATTTTCACATCTTTTTTTTTATAACTGAATAAAAACATTTCTCTTCGTGTAGTGCAAAAATATAACTTTCAATCCAATGTTTATTTTTCAGCAATTTTTTAAAGCAAAAAGTATTTTTAATGCTGTATACGATAATTAACCCTTATTATAATTCGATGCCAATCACATTATTATTTTAAAATTTATGTTTATATTCCATGAAGAATCATTACAAAAATATGTGAATATCCTTTATAATTATGAATATATTCTTGACGATAAACTGAAATAAGCTTTGCAAATGCTTTTTAGAAAAATACTTTATAGTTTATGGTTAATTATTAAAAATATTCATAACATTTTAAAACACTGGGATAGTATAGTAACATGGAGAAATGAATTCATTTTAAATCAGACTATAATGATTCATATAAACGCAATCTTATACCAATATCATACTTTTGTCACCATACTATATAATTCATATAAGTATGAAATCATTAAGACGATGATGAAAGTAGTATCTTTTTTTAATCCTATGAAATAGAAACATGTATCTGTATTGAAATATCTATATTGAATCGCGCTTTCCAGAGCAAAATTCATATGTATTATGAAGGATATTCACCTTAATTTGAATATTCAGACGGAAATTTGAGAGTCAGCACTAATCATGAAAAAGTGGTTTGTCAAAGTAATGATTCAACAACATCCATTTGTCTTTTCTAATACCGATAATGATCGCGAGTAAAACATTCTACAACAAAAAGCCAAGTTTTTAATACTAGAAACTGATAACAAAATGTAAATAAGCCAATACTATCAGTATAATTTACAATCTATCTCGTAATGATCGATGATTTTCTTCAGTTGTTTTGTGTTTCATTTATACCGCATATTTTACATATTTTTAAAAAGGAATTTTACTTTCACTTAGTTATTTCTTATTTATCTTTTAATTTAATGAATAGGTTTGAGAAAGTAATTCATATAACACAAGTACACAACTTACCATGAATTCGTTATAATGACTATTCATTTCGAAATTTCAAATACTTGCAAATAGCTTCATACAATCGTAGAACTAAATATATCGATTATTTTTTTGAGCTAAACATATCGATTACCTAATCCAAATACACGCATTTATTCAAATAGGAAACATTCATGATATTGCTTGAAAAAATAGCTGAGTTCAGGGAACATTTAATGTATTTCATTTTAAACAAAAATATATCTAAACATTAACAAGTACTTCCGTATCCAAAGTTAGATGACTTGCAGGAATTAGTCATCATACATTCTTGGATGCGCTCCTCAAATTTGTGAGGATGTCGAAATTTTTAATCCTAAATGCAGTACTGTGGAATAATAAGTCATTTACCTTTACTTCAGTTTATAGTTTCATCATTTGTTAAACAGCTCAGACATAAACATGTCATTTCCAGCTCACTCAACGAAATATTCATTTAAACAGCTGACTTTACATTGCCACTCTTTTTCGTATTCCGTTTTTTTTTTTTATTCTTACTTTTGCATTTCTTGCAGTTTTCATTATATACCTAACGGTGATCGATGTGAGTTAATCATCTTTATTTCTTCAGAGATTTACATAATAGACAAGATCATATTCGATAATCCTATTCAATTCATATTACTATAACTTCTCATTTTTTAGAATTTTTGTTAAAAGAGAAAGTTATTAAAATTAGAAATTGACTTTAGGAAGAAAAATATATATTTTTATTTTTGAAATAATATTTTAAACATAATTAGATTTGAAATCAATTAATTTTTTAAAGCTTTCAGCCTACCATTACTCATTAGTCGCTGTAGTATAAGAATATAAAAGTCTTGCTCAATATTGATATTAATTTCATTCTAATGAACTTGTAAATAGTAAATTCTGTCTGATTTTTAAACTACGTGTAGAAAGTGGTGAAACATTCCAAAAAAGTAGAAATAGTTTTAATAAACTGCTATTTTGTTAAATATATTTCTGATTTTATTAAGTTTCGGATGGAGACTTCTGAAGTCTGGGAGGATTACAAATTTCTTTAGAACTTCTTTACAGATATTTCTTCACAGAAATATTTTAATTTCAGAAAAATCCAATTAAAAATGAGACCAAAGATTTGTAATCATTAGCTTAGAATCTGATTGCAATTATTTTTAGCACAAAGCCTTTTTAATATAAATGTTCTCTCAAATAACATCTAAAGAAATGGAATCAATTATACATTAATGGTATAACTAATATAGTAAAATAAAATGAAGAGAATTTTAATGTCTCCTAAATATTATAGATTATATTAGTAAAAGATGAAAATGATATATTTATAAATTTAATAAATTTAGAATTTATAATAACTCGAAAGAGTTTATTATTGCTTTTAAAATCTGATTTTCAAAAGATATATTATATTTATAATTCAAACATTTTGTTTATTTTAGCTTAAAAATCTAAAATTACCTATCCTATGTATAGGATAATAATATTAGTTTTAATGATTCTTAAAATGTTTGCTTATTTTATTGTAAGCTTAAATATTTGGGAAAAAAATAAAATACTTATTTTTCTCCGTCACAAAAATTTATTATATACTCTCAATTAAATTAATAATTCTAATTAAAATTAATATTTCTTATTATTAATAGCAATTAATTTATGAATAAGAAATGCATCCACAAAGAATATCATTAATTTCAGAAACATAATATTATAGAATTTTTATTTTAATTATTCACTTAATATGAATAAATTAAAGAGAATATTAAATTTTAAATTATTTTAGCGCTGATAATATGTTTTATCTTTGATATTAATTTGAATGAAAATTTAGTTTCAGTTTTTTCTAAAACTGTTAATGTAACTTTAACATGTATGAAAATTTAGAGATAATTTTCTTATAACTTTATTAAGATTTAGAATCACCTATTAGGTTTATTAATGATAAATATTAGCAATTGTATCTCTGCATTTAGTAAAATATTTTCATTGTCATCAATTGAGTGAAAATTACCATAATGATACATTCTATCATTAACGTCTTTCTTTCTATCTTCTCAAAATTATAATTTATGAATAATGAAGAATAATAAGCATAACTTAAAAACAGAAGAGGAAAAAAAAGCTTTTAAGAAAAATAAGACCCCAGTTATGAGAATCACCCAACCAAATCACAGTGAAAAGACTCAGTTGCGTCACCTTTAACAAGGATTTCGAGAGACGGGAAAGTTTTCCTCTAATAAGAGAAAATACTCCTGAATTCTAGTCGCCAAAAACAGTAAGTGCCGGTGAACAGGTGTATTTGTTTTGCAAGAATTACAGGTGATATGATATTTCAAATAATCACTGTGACAGCTTCTCATTGCTCTTGCATTAAAATCCACCTCAAGCCAAAAAATCCATCAATCCTAGAGCTTTTGTTTTATTGCAGAATGCCCCACTGTATGATATTTTAATCACATTTACTTTCTACTTTCATTCTTCAGTTGTGCTCGTGCTGAAAGAAAAATAATTCCGTTCTGAGAAGTTAGTACGGTTACGACGTCACAAGACGCGTGTTTGCTCGTGTGCATAAATAAGAGTACGGATCACTACAGCACGTTGTCCTCCTTCTTAAGAAGTTTTATGGTTGTTCGAATTTCATTCTTCGATTTAACAAGACGGAGATGATGGATTGCCTGCTTGATATGATATTCATTATCAAATGACTACATCCAACTCCATCATGCGCATTATAGTGGGAGATATTGAAAAAAACAGTCCTTGAGTTGGAGAAAAGTATTTCCATACAAACAAGATAAAGATATTTCTGATTCGAGAAACGTCATGATTCGAATGCATAGAACTAGACATCAGGTGTGTCAAGAGTGAACAACAACAAACGGCAGCTAAGTCAGAGGCTCAAAAATCATGATCTGGGGCTTAACTCTATGTACAGAGTCAATCAGAATGTCATTTTTCCAAACTATTTATGACTCCATCATTTCCCTTCATTCGATTCGAGATTGTTGAGGATTTCCATTCAGGTTAAACCTAGCTACTTAGCTTACATTTCAGTGTCAAAGTACACTTCTGGTATTTTAAGTATATTTTTATTGAATTAGAACACAAAAACATACTTGTGGAACATCGAAATGTTCGATGTAACTCTTTGGTTGGATTAAGACTGCTATATCATGACATTTAATTTTTACTTATTTATATTCTACTTCCTGCTTCCTAATTTTTGGATCAGAATACAATCATTTGAGACTTCCACTCAATTTCCTGTCGTAGCATATTTAGAAGAATCTGTTGACCACGTATCTGATATTTTAAGAACGGATAGTCTCAGTGTGGAAGACGGTGGAAATCCTTTGGACTATACAGAAGATGATGAAGTGAACAAAATACCTGTTCCTCATGAACCCATACTTACTGATGGATCTTATGATGTACCACATCATGTTCCAGACCATAGATTTAAATTAATTTCTTTGGACAACATTGTTCACTTGAATCCTACATTGCAAGTTACATTATGGCTGTTTGGTGGCATGCTGGTGAAAATAGGTGAGACATTTGAACAAAATTACATTAAAATTAGATATTTGAAAGCGAATATTTTACTTCTATATTGAGAATATTAGGAGATATATGGTATTTATTATACATGCTTTACTTATCAATTTATCCACATCAACACAATTTTAAGTAAATTAAGTAAGTTTAATATTAATACTTTTTTATATTTTAATACGAGTTGAAATAACATTGGTAAAAATTACCATTTAAAAAATTTTCATAATTTTTATTTTTTAAATGATACAGAATGACGCTTAATTTTCCGATAACTTTTTTTTAAATTCTGTAATAACATTTATGAATGTATCAATGCGGATGAAATTATTAAACAAATCTTAACTGATGATATTTCAAGCGTTAGATTTATGATCAATTTCGGGGAAGAAATTTCGTTACATCCTGTATCAACAGACAACTTTTAACTTATTTTCCAATTTTTGTTTCACAATTTTTCATGTAACCTTATTTTGATCAGATAAAAATGTGATTGTTTACTGATAATGAGTTGTTATTTTTCTATTGGTAAATTTACTGATAACGATTTGTTATGTTTTCAATTCAATTTATTATAATTTTTAAAATATTAATTTTTTTTCTAATTTTAAATAAAGTTTTTAATTTAATTTTGTCACAAAAGTGATTTTCTAAATATCTTTTACTCGTTTCTTTCACGAGCAATTTCATGAAAATTTTATAATAATTTATTATAAAATTTACACATACAAATAAGTATGTAAATTATTATAATTATGTAAATTTTATTATAAAAATTATTGACACGCACACGTTGTAAATATTATAAAAAAGATGGATATTACATTATAAAAATATCAGTTCACAGTTTATTTTAATCAAAATTATACAAAAGAAACTTTCTTATCAGAGAAACTAATTACTCCTCAGATGTAGGATTTTTCAATTAATAGCTATGTCTATTTATATAGGTTCCTAGATTCAAAAATAAGTGTTATTTTTCTCCTCCATCTTTAAAAAAAATTTTTTAATTTAAAAAAAAAATCTCTGAAGGGAGGAAGAATTGTTACATTTCTAGATTCTTTAAAATTTGAGCTAGCTTAATATTGAATATTTAGCTTGCTCTAATTGTATTCATGAAATCGTTGACAGTTCTCAAAGATTGCTCATTCCTGTATTATCTGATTTGTCAGTGTAACACAATACAGAG
Organism: Latrodectus geometricus; assembly: GCA_026290005.1. Classification (NCBI taxonomy): domain Eukaryota; kingdom Metazoa; phylum Arthropoda; class Arachnida; order Araneae; family Theridiidae; genus Latrodectus; species Latrodectus geometricus. Next base: position 924,861 of record JAPDSC010161436.1, read on the forward strand.
ACACGTGTCAAATCACCGAAAATTTCATAATTCACCCGAATGATTTTGAAACAAAAGTAAGCATCTGTTATTTCAATCCATAAAATTTTATTTCAACACAATTTTTTCAAATTTTATTTAAATATATCTTTTAATATAGCATGAACTATTTTTTCGGTTTATCCTTTTGTGTATAATTATTGTTCAGATATCAAATAAGTGTTTTATTATTTAAACATAATGAACTTATGAACTTATCTAAAGAAAAATTAACATAATGAACTTATCTAATGAAAAATTATTTTTAAAATTTTGATAATATATGTATAAAAATGTAACTGCTTATCAAAAACTTAAAATCAGGAAATGAATCAGGAAATGAAACTTATTTCAGGAAATGAATTTCATTTTAAGACTGCATAATTGTACTAAATAAATAATTTATAATTCACTATTCTAATCATATTCTTTTTAAAATACATAATTATTAGCAGAATAATTTCTTTTATAGTAGAACATCCATTAAATAAACTATAACTCATGATTGACATTAAAAGAATGATTTGCTAAACGAATATCTTTTCATAACTCAAAAGGGAAAAGAAAAAAAGGAAGGTTGGTAAAAATAATAAAGTTCTAAAATGTAAATTGATGACTTTCGATTTTATGTTATTATTCAGTTTAATAAATAATTACCTACATTACTAATTCATTGATTGATGATTTAGTCTTTTGAAGTGGAGTTAAAACACAACTTCTTTTCAGAAATTGTATAAGAAAGATATAGCGGCTACATATTGGGAATTTTTTAATTAATTTTTAAATCTCATTTATAAGAACTATAAAGAATAATTATATTAATATATAAATTTGGCATATTTTGTTAGATCTTGTTATCGTATTGAAAGAACTAACTTAATATTTTTAAGGAAATAAAAATTACTGAAAGAAATTTCATTTCAAAGCCAAATTTAATTGACATGCAGTGAATGTGAGTAAAATATATATGAAATTTAGAAACTACAAAATGGGGTATTTTTTTTTTTCGAGAGCCAGTTAGACTGGCAATATGGGGTGCGCTGGTCCATTGTTTCAACTAAGCCATAATTTCGTGTGGAGTCAGACTTTTTCCGCACATTTGACATACATAATGTCTCATAGGTACCCGTTTATAGGGTAAGCAACTATTCATACAAAAAAGGACAAAGGCAGAGAAGAGAGAAAGAACATCCATGCCCGAACCAGGATTCGAACCCAGGACCTCCCTATACACAGTTAGGCACGTAGACCACTTGATAGGATTTGCTGTAAATGGGGTGATTAAAAATCCCAATTAAAATTCAAAGATTCGTCTTTCATAATCGTTGGTCTAATGTGTTAGCTTTAGTAATAATTTAGTTGCCGGCCATTTTATTTAGAAGTACTATATTTAAAGATTAACCCTTACAGTTTAATAAATAATATTAAATATATACTACCCATAATATATATCAAATATAATAAGTGTTTATAGGTTAGAAATCACACTATAAAAATACTGAAGAATTTATTTTGAATTACTATTTGATTTCAAAAAATTTATCATTTTAAAAATCTTTTACTTAATACTTTTTTATTAAAACATTACGACATAAATAATTTAAATAACATATGTATTAGGGAAAAATTTGGCATGTATTATGACTCTATAATTCTATATTTAAGATCAAAATATATATTTTTAGAAAATTAGTGGATAGATTATGCCAAGAATTCAATTAATATTATTTAAAATGTCACTTACTTTTATCTTGTATGTACCATGAATTAAAGAGAACACACAAATAAAAATAACTTTGTATGACCAAAAAATTCTTGAATCAAATTTAAAAAAACGCGTTTTTAAATAACATTGAAAAGAAACGATGAATGTCTGAAATAAATAATTTAAGTGCATTATTTGCATACAAGTTTATTCTTTTCGGTATTTTTAATATTATGCAATAAAGAATTATCAATTCTTCTTTATTTTGTATAAATAAAATGCACTAGTAACTCTAAATTTTTTTAAGATTATTGTTACTTAAATTTTCTGTCAATCATCTTTGTAATTTTGAAGACAGCTTCGTCAAAAGCAAATAGATTCAAACTAAAATTTCTGTTAATTTAGAAGCAATTTAAAGAAATCTAATTTTCGTTTGTGTTATTATTTTGCATATTATAATAAATTTGTGTTATCATATTGCAAATTTACATTAATTTACAGGTTTTGTAATCATTAATTGAATGATAAGTCTCGTTATTCTCGTCGATAAGTAATTGTTATCCATCTTTAGTAATTACCAATAAAAACATTTAATATTTTTGGTGTTAGACGTTACGCCTGATGATTGAGCAATAAATTGACTTTTGGGATTTCGATTCTACTTTGCAAATACATACACATATGGTTTGTTTCATTTAAATGCTTAAAAATCTATAGATTCATCTGTTGAAGATGTTAAAGCAGCTCATAACTTAAAAAATAAGGAAGCTGTATTTCTTAAAACGTGTACTGAAAAGTATTTTAAATCATCAAATTTTAGAATTCGTGATTTTTGAAGTGACTTAGTATTTAGATTCTTGCACCGATTACGTGCGTAGGTGGAATTGATGACATCGAGATGGAATCGCAGATAACATTATTTGGAAACCGATGCCTGTGAATCTAAATTTTACCAATGTAACTCGCTCAGATTTTGAATCGTGACATAGGTTAACGTTTATAGGCTGTGTATGAATATTTAAGAACCACAAAAGGTCAGTTCAGCTGCCAAAAACGTTTCAGGAAGAGAAATTTGAAGGTTAACTCGTTATAATTCAGTGTCCAGACAGACTATATTGTAATTCATCACATGCTTAAAAATTAATATTATATAAATTAGTATATATTTATTTCAAGCGAATGCTCTACAAAAATTAATTAACAGTATGAATTTTGAATAACTGAATTTGATTGAAATTATTTATTAATCTATAATAAAATGATCGAAATTGAAATAAACCTTTTGATAATTTTTCGAGATATTGAGATTACGCCTCGAT
>JAPDSC010161436.1:929706-960932 GCA_026290005.1 Latrodectus geometricus
TTAATGTTGATTTAAAATAAATGACAAGTTTTCGTTTTCTAATATTTTTAATTAAATATTGAATACCAATTGATCGCCATTGCAATAACTCTATTCTTTTCGCCATAATTTTAAATTATAATTGGAATGCTTCGTATGCATTTCATTATAATTAACTAAGGAGATTCTTCTGTGAAATTTCATGAGAAAGATTTCTAATAACTCAATCAAGTTTAATTTCCTAAACTTACTACTTTTTTCTCTTTCCTTTAATGTTTATTAATTAATTCTTTTTAAAAAATATGAATCATTTATTTAAATCGAAGAGTTTACTTTATATTGATGTGCGTTTGTTATTTTTAGTTTGATGTTTTGATGTTATTTTTAGGAATTTTATAAAAAATAAAAATGACATTATGATTTTGAATCAGAATTAGAGAGTATGCCCAAAAAACATTTTTTTTTGTTAACATTTTATATATATTTTCTTAACAGAGTTCTAAGCAGAAGCAATTTTTATTATTTTATTAAGAGCAGATAATTAATTATAAGTCTATTTATAGAAAAATGATCTAAATTAAAAATGATTGTTTCCTTGTTTTTCAATGAAAATTTTATTGCTAACGGAAATTATCTTGACTTATTTTTTATAACAAAATTATTCAGTGATTAAATTTCAAATTAGAATTAAGAATTGTTGTAAATTATAAAGATAAAATTCAGACATTTTGCAAATATAAGGATGATTAATTATAATTCTTAAAACCCCTATTTATGAAGATAAATTTCTTAAGCATTTTATAATCATTATATTCAAACAATTATTTATCAATCAAGACAAGACATTTTTGCTTTGAAATTCATCGTTAAAAATAAATTAAAAATTATTAAACAATATTTCAACATAATTTTTCAAATAAGTTATATTTTTATCTTTTCTGTATCAGATATATTTTTTTGTTCTTTCAATTCTTCTGCTTAATATCTACCAAATCGATAAAGATATATTTTTTATTTAATAACTAGGAATTTTGAATTATTCTATAGAATATTTTACTAAATTTTTATTTTAGAATTCTAATTTATAAATTTGAATAATGATATTAAGTATTTATAATAAATAATATTAAGCCTATGTAAACATTTTGCAAAAATTAATGTGAGACATCAAACCAAAAATATTTTATTGTGTAAATCTTTCTTCATTGTGAATATAAGTTAATCTCCATTTCATTCTTCATTGAAATAATTTTTAATGATTTCCCAAAATTATATATTTGCTTTGAAATAATGCTTTGATAATTCATCATAAGAATATGAGTGAAAAAATAATTAATAAACAACTCAATTTTATTTAGCATTTCATTTTCATCAATTATTTCTTTTACATTTTATGTAACTTTTTGAAATTAAATCTATACATAGCTTGAACAGAAGCAAGTATTTGAGATTAATAATTTCTGAGGAAATAGGAACAAGTTAAATCTTCCAAAACTCTTTCACAAACTCAAAAATTCTAAATCAAGTACTTTTAAGATCTAGAAATGCAAAATGGTCCATTAGAATACTAATTCCATGCTGTTCCTGGAATCAGAATTTAAATACCAGTTTGAACTAGAATGGAGCAGTACACCTGTACATATTGCATGACTACATTGAACGTTTAACATTTTATGATTGATTTCTTATGCGCGAAAATAAGAATTTCAGCTGGAGAACGGAATTTTGTTTGAATTATGCGCAATATTTTAGAAGTCATGCGCACATTGCAAATCATGTAAGAACAGAAGAAGAATTTTGCATATTTCAATGTTTTAGAATAATTTCCAAACTTTGATTTTTGCAATTTTAAAAATTATATGCAATTGAAATAATATATAATATTTGAAGTTGCAAAGAAATATATTATATATATAATATCTTTTTACCATGATTAGTCACAGTTATATTCATAAGCAAAGAATACACATGATTCAGAGTTAAATATTCTTAGTAAAAATTTAAATGTTCGTTGATATTGTGTGAAACGTGCAGCTTTTTATTTATATAAGTCTTTTTTATATTTTTTATACTAATATGCATGATATCTTTTATTAATTATTGCAACTTTTCGCATAAAGGAATAAGCTCATCAACACACACACTTGTAGCGCCTCTACATACATATCTGTTCAAACAAGCATCTGATTGTAACTTAAAGTTAATTTATGGTATGGAATACTCGCCTGTCACCGAGCGTCTCATAATTTTGAGCCACGGTAAGGTGACGAGGTCACACCTGAGCTGGCATTCTCCTCTCCACCTTCACGCAACATCAGCATAAGAATTTTAGACTTTATGGTGGGCTTTGGGTCCACTGCTTGGCACATTTTAAACACGACGTTGCCTTGCCGAAAATTCTACCGCTATTTCAAAGTGAAATTAATTAGCAACCAATGAAAAGGATAAAACAAAAGAGTAATTTATGAGAATGCACAAAAAAAGCGTTTCAAATTCTTTCCTCCGGAGGTTGCCATAAAGAGCTCATTAAAAATAAAAAAATATCAGGGTTATCAAGCTTGGAGCGTTTATTGCCAAGTTGGCGAAGAAGGGGATCCAAACCGCAATTTAACCGACGTTATACATTATCGTGGATACATCTTCAATCCACATCTACTCCAGCAACTCAGTGAGGGAGAATTAGGTCATCCTCCCAATCACTGCACTTGGCAAGGATCTTCATTTTGCTGATCTGGCGGGAAGCAATATAATGCTACTGAGTCGCTGGTACTCTGTAATACTTAAATGGCACGCAATTGAAATTTTAATTGTTAAGTGTCAAAATTATTGCCTTAAAGATGGAGAATCATTAATAACACTAGAGAAACATCTAATGGTGTGATTCTATTACCACAAATGAAATAATCGCATATTATTCTTAAACATTATTATTGAACAATGAATAATTTATATTTTAAAAATGAATATTTTATTCTTAATTATTCAGAATATTATTAATTTGATACGTCTTTTAAAATAAGATTTTCTAAACACATATAGTTTGTATATTTAAACTATTGTTATATACTGTTCCATGAAAATATTGTTTAATGATAAGCAGATTTTAAATTTATAATAAAAAAGGTAACTATGTTAAATACAGGTGAATTATCTTATGAAATATAATTTTTATGGGTCTAGAATCTATTGCATTATCCATTTTCTGCAGAAAATATTTAAACAAGCTATTTACACAATCCTCCGCGGTTAAATTGCGCTTTAGGTCCCTTACTTAGCCTACTCACGAATTTGATGCGCTTTTTCGCGCATGCTCATTAATTACTCTTTTGTTTTAGCCTTTTCATTGGTTGCTAATTAAGTTTCACTTTGAAATAACGGTAGAATTTTCGCCATGGCATCGGCGATTTTAAAAACGCGCCAAGTAGGGGACTTAAATCATATTTTCACCTGCTTCGAAAATATATGAAAAAAATGTATTAAGTATATATATATATATATATATATATATACACAAAATACTGTGATTGAAAAAAGTATTCATCAAAAACTCCGGGAATATAGCTATAAATGATTAGTTTCTTATAAAATATTTTGTAATATTTCACGAATACAGAATTTATTGATGAGAAATAAAAATAAATTACAGAGATTTATACTTATTCAAGACTTATTTGGGAAAAAGGTATTACATTACGGACATTGTCAGAAAATACATATTATGAATGTCTTCTGAACTTATTTACTTAATTTTATAGCAATTTTAAGTCTGATTTATAGCTGTCAAATAGGGAAATAGTACCGCAATCTTCATTTCAATGTTCATGTTATTTAGAAAAATGTAATTTATCAAACGTATTCAATATTCATTTGTGTTTAGTGAACTCAAAATATTTCCTTCTCATACAATTGATTATCTTATGTGATTGTTACAAATGATTCCAAAAGAAAAGCTCAATTGTTACTACAATGTAATTTGAGCACCACGCAAAAATAAATTAGTCATAAAATGATAAAACCGTTTATTCACGAGATCGAAAATTGTATCCATGTCTTCTGACGTGTCAAATTTTCTGACATGGCATTTGCATTCAAATGTAAAATATTTATACTTTTGAAAATTATTCAAGTATTGCGTTAGTAAAAAAGTTGCTTTGCTAATAAAAAATAAAGAAAATAAAGACACTTAATTTATCATCTTTCTCTTTAATTTCACTAAAGAATTAGAATAATGTTTTATTATCTATTTAAATTTATTCTTCATAAATCATTGGTGCTTTTGTTGGTGTGTAAAATTCTTATTAATTTTCTTCATAAATGCACGACGATAATGGGAAATATTTTATGCTACAAAGAGTTCAAATATTTTATTAAATCTCCGTGTGTGGTAACTTAAATATGAGCTGTTTTATTATAATGATACGTTAATAGTTGTTCATCGTAAGTATTTTGTAATATTTTTGTAACATGTTACGTAAGCAGGAACAACTTTGATATACCCCCCTCCCCAAAAAAAAAAAAATTAAGCGCCAAATCTGGCACTGCCTACGGACTTTTTAGAGTTTCTGTTTCTTATTTTGGTGTTGCCAATTTAGGTTTTTGCTGTTGTCAAGTTTAGTATTTTCTTGTATTTTGTACCATTTTTTTGAGTTTTTTTTAAAAGTTTTTTTTTGTTATTAATTATTTGTATTTAGCGAGAATCCAACTTGGCGAGAAAAAAGGCGCCAAAGCAGGTATTTTGCTTGGCGAGAAAATAAGTCACCAAATTTCCGATTTGGGGGGGGTATATCAAAGTAGTTCCCTTAAGCATAAATGTTATGAAATGATAATAACAAAGCAAAAGATTTTCGTCGTTAATTATTTTGAAACAAGAAATTAATTATTTATAAAAATATGTATATGAAAATTGTTATTAAATATATACTCAATTACAAATAAAGAGAATTATTTTCAGTTTATTTGTAATGCATTTGTGAAGATAGAAAATGCGCTGAATTTTGCTTTCTAATTAACGATTGCTTAAACGAAGCATATTTTTGTTAAGTACTCAACCAAAAATTCCTGATAATATTAGTATTTTTTGTAATTCAAACATTGATATTAGTTATGGAAGATAAATATAGATATAAAGATATTTTAATGAAATAAGTACAAATCAAAAATAAAATTTAATTTTTGCTTAATCTTGTAGCATCTCTAAGAATATTAATGAAAAATAATATAATAACTATTATAAGTAATTTTAATATTAACAACTTTTATTTCAGTAAAAATAAAATAAATTTTAAATTACTTTTATATTTAATTATATGCCACCCAACCTGTCTAGTGTTTATCGTAACTGACTACGGATGGGGAGGACCTGGGTTTGAATCCCGGCTCTTACATGGATGTAATTTCTCTCTCTCTCTCTGTGTTTATTGTCCTTTCCTCAGATGATGGCTGAATGTGGCCCGCCCTATAAACGTGCTTGTAGTGGTGTAGCGTGGGCGATGCTACTCGTACCTCCGTGACTTGGTTCACAGGTGCCCACCGGGTAACGATAAAATGAGTAGCAGTTTCCGGCCTTGTTGCGGCAAATGGGCTAATGTTACTTACTTGCTCAAGGGTCCCCGCCATTAGAAATAAAAAAAAATATTAAATTATATGATAAGTCAATAAATGATTGTTAAGATCAAAACATTTTCATTTAAATATTAATCATTACTTTCTACGCTTTAAAATGAAGCAGTGTTATTTTAACGAAATTTAGAACAGCATTAAAATTTGTACTTACTTATATTAATAATGAACTTTGCTGAACTAATTTTAATTTTCTTAATTGCAGTTATTTTCAAGTTATTTAAGAGATTTATTTCATGTGAGTCAGTTTAACGTTATAAGAGTACTGGTTAAATTGCCCTTTAGGTCCCATACTTCGCCAACTCGCGAATTTGATGCGCTTTTACGTGCATGCTCATTACATACTCTTTTGTTTTAGCCTTTTCATTGGCCGCTAATTAAGTTTCACTTTGAAATAGCGGTAGAATTTTCGCCATGGCTTCGGCGATTTTGAAAACGCGCCAAGTAGAGGGACTAAAACACATTTTCACCAAAGTACTAAAATATTAAGTGATAAATCATGACATAAAGGAAAATAAGAATATATAAGCTTCCATTTAATGTAACATTTGAAAATCAATTTTGTATTTTGCTCTAAATCAAGAATATTATGAAAAAAATTTCTTGATTTGCAGTACGTAAAAGAAATATTGATTTCATTAAGATTATTAACAATCAATCGAACTGTTTTAAATATATTTTATTTTAGGAATTAATATTGTAATTACCTTTAACGAAAATTAAACATAAAAATCATTGTTTAGTCTGAATTATGTTCGCCACATTTTTGAATAAAAGCATAACTTTTCTGAGAATTCCTCAGGCTATAAATAACTGAAATCTTTTTGTGAGCATCTGACAAAAGAAAAGATCTGAAGATCAAGAACTTCTGTGTAATGTCAACTTGATCACTCAACTTCTTTTTATCTTGATCATCATTCATTTAACCTCTAACATTCATCATTTCAAAGCTTACAATAGAACTCTTAATGAAACATTCATGTTTGTCTGCTCTTCACGGTGATAGTTTTTCGGAATTATGAAAAATGTGGTTGGTGAAGTAATAAAATAGCGGGGAAAAAAACAAAATAACAAAATGATTCCGTCCTTATTTAATATAAGAAATAGAATTCTCTGTTTGAATTGCTGATGAATTCATATGAAAGCGTACATACCACACTGACTGTTGTGTCATCAAAATTTTATGTAGAAATTCTGAAAAGTTAAGCAATAAAATAGTTATGTAATAAAATAAAACGAAAAAATTTTCTCTAAAAATTATTGAAAAATTCAAAGAAATATATCATCAAAATTATATTGTATTTTTGTGCAAATAGGTTGTACAATTTCCGAAGTTCATAAGCAAAATTATTGTTAAATTTTAAAGATAATTAAATTATGATATTTTAATAATACACATATTGATTTATTTATTACTCATTTGATGTTAAAAAAATTGTTTTATTAGTTATCTATCAATTAGAATTTATGAATGATATAATAATTTTTTCTTGACTAAAAATTTTCAAAAAGTGTATATTTAAATTTGAATACTAATTTGTTTATTATTTGATTATTGGTTTGAAGATCATTTTTATAATAGTTTGCTTATTTTTGTAACCTAAGACAAAAATATTTCAATGAAATTAAGAATTTGTTTCAGTCTTTGATTTTTATATCTCTCTTTTGTTCTTCTAAATAAATTTTCTCTCATTTCATAATACTTCCACAATTTAGATTGCAAATAAAATTTCATCTGTAAACTTTTTTTTATTTCTAATGGTGGGCACACTTGAGTAATTAACCCATTTGCCGCAACAAGGCCGGTAACTGCTACTCATTTTATCGTTACCCGGTGGGCACCTGCGAACCAAGTCACGGAGGTATAAGTACCATCGCCCACGCCACACCACCACAAACCCGTTTATAGGACGGGCAACATTCATCCATCATCTGAGGAAAGGACAAGAAACACAGAGAGAGAGAAAGAGAAAGTACATCCATGCCCGAGCCGGGATTCGAACCCAGGTCCTCCCCATCCGTACCAGTTACGCAATCCGTATCAGTTACACAGTAACCCCATCCGTACCAGTTACACAGTTACTGTAACCACTAGACAGGTTGGGCGGCGCATCTGTAAACTTCATGTTACAAGTCAGAATTAGTAAAATTTTTATCTTTCTAGAATTTTTCATAAAAGAAATACTAGAATTTATCTCCAGTTTAGAGTAAAAAATATTTCAAACAATAAAATGTATGTATGTATACATGTGTATATATATAGATAGATAGATATAATTGTTTGCTGTTTAGTATACAGATAAGCAAATATAAAATTCGTTGCTTTTTAATCATATGAAATTCACTAAAACTCAAAAACTTAAAACACATAATAAATTTTTCAAATTTCACTTGAATTTTTAAAATTTAATCCACAAAAAATGTGGATAAAAATATAACTCTAATTCTTGTAAAGCATTTTGCTTAAGGTAACAGGACAAATTTTCTCTTTTGAGATCTTACTGAAATAGAAGATACGTAAGTGGAAAAAACGTAAATTTGAATGATGTCTACAAATTCTTAAGCTTGGGTGTATGACGCAAAGAAGTAATGAATCTTTGCACGAAATTCAATCATTCATCAACAAATGGGGTCTCATTTCCATTTATCCTGTCATCTATTACCACTCAAGTTGAAATTTGCACGACAGTTGTCATTCATCATGAATTAACCTTCATGGAAATACTGAAGGAAGTTGTGTCTCTTTAATGTTACTAAGAATAAGATGACTTTGTCATCTTAATCCTAACAAGAAATGGATGATCTTATACGATAGAGGGATTAATTGCAAATATAGGAATTGCTTAATCTAAATCTTTTGGGAATACATTGAGTACAGCGCTGAAATTACATAGAGCATTTTAATATTCAAAATCAGATAATATTTAATTTGTTTTATAAAATTTTTATATTGATGCGCTGTACTTAAGAATCTGAAAATGGGAAATACAAATGCATGAATTCAAGATAATTATGCTCATCTTTTGCATGACCATAATTATCTTGAATTTTTAAAAATGTATAGTGTTTAGAGAGTTGACATTGTAGCCCGCCTCAATGCATACAAAATTAAATTTCTTCATGAAAATCAATAGCTTGCGTTACTTTAAATTTAAAACTCGAATTACGTGCAAGAAGCGTTATAGTTTATTAGAAAATAATTTTTAAAAAATTCATTTCCTCCTCGAACTACATTTCAAATACATTCATTTCTGCATATTGACAATGGACAAAATTGTACGATGAATTTTAGTACACAAGTGATTACATTGTTCCGCACCAGGTGTCGCTCTTTTCCTGGATTTGCATATTGAGCAAACTCCTACCTTGAAGTATGCCACTATTCTTCATATTTCTTAAAAATACAACAAATCTAATTAATACAGCATATGATATAACGTAATACACTTTTGACATCATTATAGAAAACATTTTAGTAAACTTTGAATTTCAGTAAAATATAAAATTTAGGGAATAAAATTCTTGAAACCGTTAGGGATTAGAGTAATTCTCTAATGTTTTATTACCAATAAGACAGAGTGTTTCTACAGATAATCTATTTTGAAGAAAGTAGGTCACATTGGAAATTTCATCCAACTATCTTAAGGTGATTATCACTAATTCCTTCGCAGGAAATTTTTATTGCATTTTACATTGAGTTTATAAAAAAGAAAAACACCAATTTAAAACTCATTGCGCAGAAAATTATTTATTATAGAATAAGCTCTTGTAATAAATGAGATTATTCAGAAATTGATATTTGATTTTTTTTTTCTCGTGATCTGCAGATTATCAGAGCTTTTTTCATCAATTTTGTCATTTTCTACATTCTTGAAGAGATTTTATTTCTATTTTTCCATTATTTTGCGATTCTCATAGAGTTTGGAAATTTGGGTTACAAACTTTCATATAGCTAGTAATTTTTTTTAAATTTAAAAGACAACTAAAAATACAGACGTGGTTATTAAAAACTAAATTATTTTATAATTACATACATACAATATCTAGTACAAATTTTAATTTGCCTTTTAAAAATGTCAATAGTTTTAATTAATTGATAAATTATAAAGTAATTATTAATTTAGCTAAGAGTGATTTATAAATGATAGGTCAAAATAATTTTTAAAAATGTTATAAGCTGATTTCTCAGTAGATAATTTCTTAAATAATGAAGATAATTGTTCACAATATCACAAATCAAAAGTATTTTCAAATTATCCTTTTCCTAATTTTGGCGGTATCATAGTTGCTTGGAATAATTATCTTATTCTTTCATAACATATTTTTGAGAAATTTGAGTTGTAAATTATATATAATTAATGTAAAATATTGTAAAAATACGTTGCTTAAGATATGAATATTTTATTCACTTTTAGTCAAAATAATCTTTTATACCATTTTTAGAAACCTATTATTTAACAAAACATTTTTTTAATAATGTGTAATGACTAATAATTTTTAATTTACTTAAATTAATATTTTTTAAGTTATTTCTTTTAGATTTAAACAACATGTTATATTATACTTATCTAAGTACAAGCTTAAATAGTAATTTTTAAACACAGGAAATACTCTCTTACTAAAACTTCATTATTATACTTTGAGATAAAAATGTTTCATATGAATTGCGTTGCATAAACTAATAGGAATAACTGTTTTATTTTTTATTTCAGACTTTGTGTTTATTCAAATTTAAAAACGCTGACAAATACCTAATCTAAATTACTACCACAATAACTTCCTGCAAACAGAAAGATAACACATATGTTTTTTCCTTGTTTGCTTTGTTTTATTACATGAATATTCTCAACACTATGTCAGTACGTTCAATATTCTCAATATCATTTATGACATTTCATCAGAAATTTACTTGTATGTTATTATTGATATGATTACAAAATAACAAACAGTACCTTTTAGATTCACTAATAAAAACAGTATATTAAAATTAATTAATGAAATAAGCAATAAAAAATTCACACTTTAAATAGCAGATAAAGTATTCCTTTTATTATTAAAATTTGTTTCCATTTTTTAATTCTAATATTAGTTTTTAGGACCAAATATTTAAAATTTTGTATGTATTTAATGGTAAAACTTCTGATGAAATGACATTAATGGAGATGGTTGTGGTATAAGCGCAATAAAAATGTTTCATTTACAACAGACTGATTCGATAAAAAGTTAATATTTCACACCTTTAATTCAAAAAGAATGTAACAATTCTATCTGAATGTACCCAAGAACCAGTTCCGTTATATGTATCCAGTTCAGATTATTATATAAAAATATTTATTTTTTTATTAAATATGTATAATGATATACTAAATAAAAGAAACAACAAACATTTTTTATTTAATATATCATTATAAAGAGCCTTTTATAACACCAATTTCATATTTCGAATCGATTCTTCCAGCATAGTTCGTGATGACATTAACATTTGAAAAATGAAACAAAAATTCTTCTAGGTTTGCATTATTGGAATTTAATGACATAATTCATCGGCTAGATTCCAAAAAATTATGTTTCAGTTGATTAAAATTAATTAAATCTTGACTCAATATGTTTACCACTTATCTTTTTTTTATCAACTTTATATTATATTATTTTGACATTTGGATAGTCTTTCTGTCTCTCTTCAATGTATATATGTATATACACTACTGACCATTAAAATTGCTACATCAGGAAGAAATGCAGATAACAAAATTATATTTAATGGACAAATATATTATACTAGAAATAACAAATGATTAAATTTTCAAAACATTTGGCTGGATAGATCCTGAGAAATCAGTACCCAGAACAACCACCTCTGGCAGTAATAACAGCAGTTATACGCCTGGGCATTGAGTCAAACAGAGATTGGATTGCATGTACAGGTACAGATGCCCAAACAGCTTCAACACGATGCCACGGTTCATCAACCGTAGTGACTGGCGTTTGGTGACGCTCGGCAACCATTGACCAGGCGTTTTCTATTGGTGAAAGATCTGGAGAACGTGCTGGCCAGGGCAACAGCCGAACATGTTCCATATCAAGGAAGATCCGTACAATACCGGCAACATGTGGTCGAGCATTATCCTGCTGAAAGGTAGGGTTTCGCAGGGCTCGAATAAAGGGTAGAGCCACGGGTCATAACACACCAGAAATGTAACGTGCACTGTTCAAAGCACCTTCAATGCGAACAAGAGGTGACCGAGACGTGTATCCAATGGCACCCCATACCATCACGAAAGTGATGGGCCAGTATAACGATGACGAATGCACGCTGCCAGTGTGCGTTCACCACGATGCCGCCAAACACGGATGCGACCATCATGATGCTATACACAGAACCTGGATTCATCTGAAAAGATGACGTTTCGCCATTCTTGCGCCCAGGTTCGTCGTTGATCTCACCATTGAAGGCGCTCTTGTCTATGACGCAGCGTCAAGGGAAGCCGCAGCCATGGTCTCCGAGCTGAGAGTCCATGCTGCTGCAAACGTCGTCGAACTGTTCGTGCAGACACTTGTTGTCTTCCAAACGACCCCGTTTCTTGACTCACGGCTCGTGACGTGGTTGCACGATCCATTACGGCCATGAGGATAATATGCCTGTCTTCTCGGCTGCTAGGGATAGGTGACCGTTGAGATCCCGCATGGCGTTCCTTATTACCGTCCTGAACCCATCGATTCCATATTCTGCTAACAGTCATTGGATCTCAACCGACGCGAACAGCAATACTGCGATAAGATAAACCGCAATCCCGTTACGTTACAATTCGACCTTTATCAAAGTCAGAAACATGCTGGTACGTATTTCTCCTTCTTACACGAGGCATCACAACAATTTTTCACCAGGCAACAACGTTCAAATGCAATTTGTGTATGAGGAACTGGCTGAACAATTTCTTCATTTAAACACAATGTAGGTGTCGCTACTGGCGCCTGCTTTGTCTGAATACGCTGAAAAGCTAATCATTGGCATATCACAGCATGTTCTTCCTTTCATATAAATTTCACGTCTGTAGCATGTCACCTTCTTGGTGTAGCAATTTTAATGGCCAGTAGTGTATATATATAATTCTGGTAATGCGTTGTGTGTAATTCCTAACCTTGGTCTAAGGACATTACGGCTTGATTCTGGTATTATATTCCTTGTATATAGCTTTTAAAATATTTTCTATCTACATCCATGCAATACATACTTTAGTTCTGTGAGATTATAAATGGATAAAGAATTGAATTTTTTTATCTTTTTTAACCGAAATTAAGAACGCTATGGTGAAGAAAGTTGGGAATGTTAATGATCTGTATGAGCTAATGACTTTCCGTTGATGTGGCATGACCTAGAAAAAGAAATATAATTCCCATCGGCATAGTCATTTGAATATAATTTATGACTTGATGTAAGTTACTTTTAGTCAGATGAGAATCTGATTTTAAGAATGCCAAATTTATTCACTTTGACTATTTTAAAATCTAGTACCTTTCCACTCCGAAATAGAGGAATCAAGAAAAATGTGTGCAACTAATATCTCCACATTGTCATTTATAGGTAATTCAGACTTTGATAACTTTGACGTAATAAATCCATACAAATTCCTTTTTTAGATTGGGTTTAACATTCAAGAGGTAAACTCCAATTCAATTGACTGTGGTTCAAGTTGCATGACATTGTATTTAATTTTAGAAATGGTGGATAATCTCTGATTATTGATTTTTGAATAATTTTGATTGTTATTGGATTTGCTTCATCGAACATCTGTTTAACACAATAATAAATACGTTTCAAAGAATTTCAGTTACTCTATAGAAATATATATATTTAGTTAAATGCTCTTGTAATATATTATTGCTGGTATTTGTCAATGCAAAAACCATGTTCTTTGAATCCTATTTAAAAGCATATGGCGCCATTTTTTATGCTAAGAAAAGATGAATAACAGTGCGATGTTTCTTAGTATAAAATTAATGAAGCGGATGAAAATATCACCTGCAACGGATTTGTCTAGAAGCTTCTTACAAAATGTCTGCTTCTCTTCACCTCTGTCATCAAACTCATAAACGCCTGTCGGTGTCTTTAATATGCAGGTGTGCATCTAAGAGCTTTTAAAACGAGATTATGAGGACTCAATTGACGTCATTCAGAATTAAGATCTTTTTCTTCTATCTTATAAAACCCTAATGCTTAAACAAATTAATCAAATTGTAAGAACATTCTCATTTTTGTTCTCCCGCCTCCATGAGTAATCCGCATGTGAAATCACGTGAATATCTCGTGAAAAAAATTAAGGAAACTGTGGTTTGAGATATCTTTTACAATACATGTTTTCATCCCTCCCGAGCTAGAGGAAAGAGAAAGGCATGGTCTTGCTATGTCTAGATACTAATAAGCTTTCACGCTTTAATTTACTTGACGAGACAATGGAAAATTTCTAGTTGAAGTGAAAGATCATTATAAAAGTCTTAGATAAGATGAATGAAAGATATTTCGATGATTAATAATCTATTACATAATGCTGAGAAATGTACCTCTTCAAAAAATTAATTTAATTCTAAAGATAATTTGTCTGTTTTTTAGAATTAGCATGTGGTCATATTAGACTTTGTGAGTAGAAAATTATCTGAAAAATACAAACTAAACAGGAATACTGATAGTTATTCCACTTTTGAATAAGTTTAATAAACTATTTAAAATGATTCCGCTAAACATTTAACTTGTTGAGCATTCAGAATAATTTTGGAGTCAGAAAATATCTTTCATTATGAAAGATTGTATAAATTATTCTTAATAATAGATTTTGCAAATTAAAATAAACACCGAATATTCTTTTTTTCGTTAATTAAATTTTATATTATATATTTAGGGAAGGTATCATTGATTTTATTTTATTATATAAGTAGCAAATTTTTACAGCATTTATTCTTTGTATTAAGTGCATATTGTCTACGGACAAATGTATTTTGGGTTTAAAACATTTTCATTTGACTGGAAATATTTTAAACTCGGGTATAATATTGATTTTTGTAAACTCTTAAAACAATTGAGTATTTTTCAAAATTACATAAGTGTCTGATTTTTCCTTAACTTGCTTACGATCTTAAATATTTTTTATGGTATTTAAATGAGAGAAAATTTGAATTGAAGAAGTATTGAATTACCTTATTTGTGCCTCTGTCATCTTATACATAATTATGACAAGGTTGAATTTATCTAAAGCTAGATCAATAATAATTTTAATGTAGGATATTTTATGTGTCTTAAAGTTCCCTCTTGAAAGCTTTATCAACGAACAATCTGATTGTTAAGAGTTTCTTAGTAATCAGAGTACTCATTGGTAAATACAACTGTCTCTTATCACATTGTCAATAATATTGAGAGTTTATTTAATAACACTTGACCAACAGAATGTTATTTATTTGAATAGTTCTCAATAATTATTGTCTTAAATAAATAAACAAGCACACACACACACACACACACACACACATATATATATATATATATATATATATATATATATATATATATAATTAATTTTCTAAAACAATGCTATTTCTGTTCTTAGCTAAATCATAATTACAGTAATAAGGTCTAAGAACCTTAATAATCAGAATACTCATTGGTAAATAAACTCTTTTTTATAACAATTTCACAATAATATTGAGAAAATAATTATATTTCCGATATTTTCTGTACTTATAATCTCATTTAATTTAAATACTAGATGTTTAGTAGAGTCCATTATGTGAAGATATTGAATGATATACAATTGATACAAATTTATAGATTTTACGAAAAACTTCATTAATTTTTATACAAATTTTTGTACAGTTTGCAGTTTTATCATATTATTAAAATGACTTCTAACTAAATCAATAATTTGATAATATAGTATTGACTTATATTTGGCGAATTAAGAAAATTAAATTCAAATAATCTTGTAGCTATTTTCATTGTATTTGCAAACTGGAATATCTGGAAAACGAAAAATTTCTATAAAAAGTCTTGAACGCATGAAATCTACTTTTAAATCAAACAAGAAATATAGAAAATTGCGTTTTTTCTTATATTTAATAGTTTTATATTTCTTTCTTTATTTTCTTGAGAATCTAATAAAATATTTGATCACTCAAAACATTTTCAATTCATTAAAATTCTGAAAGTAAAATTTAAAAAAAATTTAAACTTGATATTTCCAATCCATGTGTCTGTTTCGTCAGATATTCAACCTGGTCTGAAATTTAATTCCCACGAGTCGAGAAAGAGCAAACAACTTATCAGACCATCTCTTCTCCCTTCAATTTGTTTATTAATGACTGAGACTGGGCCTTGTGATACCGGGCGCTGACCTGGTCGATTCTCAGGAGGTTCTGGTTTGTTAGATTCAAGTTCTTTCCTTAGTTTGTTAATTATCATTGTCCCTTTAATACGATAAACATAAATATTCTCGTAAGAAAACTTCACACACAAAGAAGGCTTCGGATATCCTTGTGTAATAAAAAAAAACTATACAACTTATAAAACAGCCTGTTGCATAATGGGAGGGATTTCCGCATAAGAAAGGTGCTAGTCACGAATTACCAATTTACTTTATTTCTTTATTAATAGATTTTTTTCTCCTTCCAAAGAAAAGGTTACCCCTAAGATTAGGTGCTTAGTATATATGATTAGGATGCTTCAGAGTGTGATAAGTTCATTATAAACACGTGATCTTTCGTTCCTTCTATTTTAATCATTCCATAAAAGATGAAAACTTTCCTTTCAAAACACAAAATGATCATTACAAAAAATAGGCCGGCTTATTCTTCCTATTTATAGGACATGTTTTGGTTGACTTGTGAGTAATCATAGTCGTTCTGACGCTTATTAAATTATTATTTTTCTCTCGATTTAAGATTGAAAATAGTTCTAAATTTATGTTGCGATTGCTTTGGAGTTTATTATGATTTTCTAATAGCTCTACTGTGTCCCATTTTCTAGCGTCAGTGAAAAAATATTCAAATCAATGGGATGAAAAACAAAGTTAATATCATTGTTATCTTACAGTTTAATACCTTAACAGATTATATATCTTAAGACAATATTAATGCGCACAATATGCATATGATATAAATCTAAAAGAATTATATGTGCATATGAGCTCCACACAAACTCTGACCACAATTGTTTAATTCGTGCTAATGATCTCAATTATAAAACAGTGGTGTGTTTAATCACTATTATTTACTAGAGTAATATGTGCTAAAAATAAACTGTAGCTATTATGCAAATAAGATTTTAGCAAAATACTAGCTACTTGAAAAGAATTTTAATCTCTAGTAAAATGACTGTTATGAAATAAAATTACTCATTAGAAGTTAAAAATTACAAGTTAAATAAAAAATTATAAGTTAAAGAAAGTAAATGACTCTCTGTTTCTCCAGACTATATTTCTCAACGTTTTTAGTTGTGATTCTTATTTATATTTTAATAAAAGCATTCTATATGACTTGAAATGTGCGTATACATAAATAGTAAAATCCAATTTCAATTTTTTTTATCTTTATTTAGATAATTTCTTTAATAAAATATAAGTAATTATTTTATATCACTTAGAAAATATGCTTATATATATTCTATATGAATATATTTTCACTTATACAAATTTCATTTTGTTTTCTTTTTATGTAAAGACTTTATCAAGTAATTTATATTATTTTTGTTAATATTATGCCTTTTTAAAGTTAAGAATTTTAGGCATTCTAATTTTTTTTAAACCACAATATTTCTTTCAAAACACCTATAGGTATTTGCAAGTTACGTTTCCCTATTATCCAGTAAAAATTTGTTTCTCAATGAAATAAAATTGGAAATAAAAAATTATTATTACCAGAAATAGTACATCTTCAAAACTGTCTCTGGAATATTTATAACGTTTGGTATTTCCCTCAAAAATATCATAAATTTGGGGGAAAATATGTGATTAGTTTCATAACTAATATCAATTATATTTGTAGTGTGATAGAAACTTGGCAATATTTTCACTGAAGTTTAATCTTCTTTCTAGGAAAAAGCCATTAAATATACTTGCTTATGTTTACTCAAAGATAAAAGCATGGGCAGTTAATTTAAATTTGAAGTATGTCCGATTTTAAAATCTCTTAAGAAATATGTGAGAACTCTATTTTAATTATATGCATTGTAATTAGTATTTAACAAAGGGAACTACAATCCTAAAATTTCTTTGACTAGGGATTTAATCACTATTTCATGATATGTTCTTAAAAATGAATCCCCAAAATAGAATTAGCAATTAAAAGGATTTGGAACACATTGAAGTGTTCGAACTGATTAAGAAACACAGCGTTAGACATAACATAAACACCGAGTGAATAAAATATAACAATCAACATACTGTGCTCATCCTTTCAAAAGAGCTCTAATTCCAAATGAAGCAAATGCGTGAAGAAATTACTTAATAAGCACCTCAGAATAATCAGTCCTACGCCTGTTGCATATGATAATATAAGTACAATACTTTCTAATTTGGGAGACAACTGTAAATTGCTAATTCACAGATTGAATGCAAGGAAGTTTCGAGACACTCTTTTTTTTCTCATTGTTCTCTCTTCATAACATAAGTGTTTACAACCTCCATTCACGAAGAAGCAGCGAGTGACTCACCCAGAACGTGTCGTGAGTACCAATGAGGTTATGTTTTGTATCTTGAACCTCACCCGCGTGTCACGCTCTAGCCTAGACACTACCAAACGGGAAGAGAAAAATTACTTCTATTATTAGACTTTGTTTATTCTTTTGCTTTTCCCATTCAAAAAAAGCCGCTATTTTTTTCCTAAAAGTATGTGAGATCTGTTATGGCTTATTTAATAAGAATTGGAATCGTTGTTGAATGTGCCGGAACTTTTCCGAAAATTTTCAAAGCGTCTCAACAGTCAAAGCAAGAATTCGATATTGTTGTGCTTATCTTGAATCTTGAAAGGCAGAAATTCTTTAGGACATTAATAAAACTCCTTTCGAATAAAACTGAGTTTTGCTCGTTCTTATTAACAAAAACTATTTTACTTACTAGGCAAGACTAACATTGTATTTCCTTAGTAAATAATAATGCTGAGAGATTAAAGCAAAACTACTGGATATTTAGAACATTTTATCCCTAGTATTTATAATTTACGGTTTGAAAGTTTTTAAAACCGTAAATTATAAAAAGTAAAGTTTTTTGTGTCTAAGCTAAACAAACAAAAATTTCGAGCATATGTTTAAACTTTCCAATGTGAGTTTAGTGAAAAATCAACCACCTTTATTTAATATATATTACTATTTTCTTTCTGCTAAACGACTTGATGAACACAATAAAAAACAATTTAGACTAGGTGTGTCAGTAATATTACTTACTATCATTCTAGAATAATTAAATAAATAAAAAATAATTACATTTCGAAATATTCTTAAAAGTAACTTTCCATTTAGTATAATTTTCATGATACGGACTTTGTGTCCTATACGACATCAATATTATAATCATGCTATCTAAACCTAGAGAACTATTGTATTCTTTACATTATTATATATATATATAATTGAATTGTTATTAGACATAAAGTTTAAAACATTGAATTTCAATTACAAAATTCGCTTATAACAGTTGGGGATGCTTTTAATGATTCTTTTAAATTTGAAAACTTACTTGAAAGCAAAATAAATCACCAGTCTGTAAGTCATTCCCTATTTTTAAATTCTTTTCCTTTTACATTCTTGGTAACAGTGCATTCCGTTGTTTTGAATCGATCAATGAAAATATATTTCGAAAATAAAGCTCAAGGAGCTTCTGCACTATTTGGTGATCTGTATCTCTTGACATCCTTTTGTTCTATTTGAAAACTTTTAGATATCTAAAATCATTTTTAACTATTTGATATCAACTTCTCAATTTACATATATAAATATAACTCGAAGTTTCATTTGCATTGACATTGCAAATTAACATATGATCGGCGCTAAAAGTGGATAAATTTCTAATTAGCAAGGAGCAATTAGTTCCTTAAAAGATAATAGGTTCATGAATTAAATAGCTTGGAGGAGACATATAAGACCTAAATCAAAACCTTGTGAGGCGTAAACAAAATAGAGATGTTTATTTTATTTTATTTTTCTGTGTGTAACTTATTTGAGAGTAAATTTATGTAATGCATTTGATTTTCCGATTTCAATAACTTAAAAGTTGTGGTTTTAAGTTATTGATATTAGTTGTGGTTCGATTTCAATATCTTAAAATTTCAATATTTTAAAAGTTGTGGATTCTGTTGTATCTGCAGTATATAAGTTTAAGGATCATATTAGAATTGCATAATAATATTTTATTTGTATTCCTTAGACACCGAGTCCTCAAGTTCAGTCCGTTTACAGTTTTTGTCGTTGTTATTTTCCAAAAAGAAAATAAGTATAAAGCATGAAAACGTTTATATCACGATAATTTCATATTAATTTATCTTATTCACATACTTTTTAAATTATATATCATCAATGTTATCAAAAATTTAAATGAAAAATTTCAGAATCACAGTTCGTTATTTGAGTATTCAAACTATTTAAATTAATCTTTACAATCAGACAATGTTCTTAATCTTAGCACAGCTATTAAAATAAATACGTTTTTTTATATACTATTTATCCTTTTTTTATCGGAAAAATGCACTTCTAAATTTATATAAATTGAAAATATTTTTATAATTTTTTAGTAATAATATTAAATAGTTAAAATTAGATTCATTCTAGAATATAATTTACAAATTAAAAGAAGTTTAAAATAAAAATTTCATTATAGAACAAAATAGCGGGAAATGTTAATATCATCTGGATAGTCAAATTTTTCTTTCATTATTATTTGAAAGAAAAATATTACTTATAATACTGCATCTTTAATTGATAATATTCTTAATAATTTGCTTCGTGATTATCTCTTTAATCATACGTCCAACCTTAAATATGGTTCTTGCATACTCTTATGATTTAATGTAGTTATACTTATAAAGTTATATAATTTAAAAATTATTAAATATCGTTTGTTATTTATATTTTGTTAATTTGGCTTAAAATAAAAAAATATGTGATAATAGTTATCTTACTATGTTCTTGAAACAAAAGATAAACAAGTGTTTCTCAACAAATTATTTTTTAAAATCTTTTTATTTATTCAAGGAAATACTTCACAAATCCTTGAAATGAAAGGAAGGCCTATGAATGAGAAAAAAGGATTAAATAATCCAATCCTTCTCAATTCTAAACATGATTTTGCATCTCTTCAAAATTTTGCTAATTAATTCACGAGATTAACTTTCTTTTCTTCGATTTTAGGAGTTTCTTTTTTGTGGTATTCAATTGCTCTCTTCCTACTTAAATAGTGTGGGTTTTACGGAAATGTAATTGCATCTCAGTTTTTCCTGTTGAAGCCTACAAAATATTCAATTACCTCGCAGTTATAGACACATTCTTAATTTGAGTAACTTTTTTCTTTTCACCCATTAATGATGTCAAAAGAGATAAAATAAAATGGAATTTAAACAGTCTGAAATGTTAGCTATAAATGAAGCTATTTACTGTTGAGAAACAATCATTAAGTGCTTTGTTTCATAATGAGCAAAATTCAATGAAATACCGAAATGTCAAACAGCAAAATTCAGTCATGAAGTAAACTTCTTTTTTACATAAAATTATTTTGTATACAATAAAGAAGCTCAGCAAACAGCATTTATTAATACTAAATAATAATTTATTTCTGAAAATAATTAAGTTTCGATATCTTTTCTAGATGCATTTTCATAGTGAAAAGCAGCAGAAATGGTTTTAGTATTCATTGTACGTTTAAAAATTGTGATATTTGATTTTTTTTTGCTTTATTTGCTGTTTTAATAAATTTTGCTTAATTAATCATCTGTAATTGGAAATATTTAACTTATAACCTTGATGGAAAACATTTTATAGCTGCAAGAAAAAAAATCCATAAAATAATGACAATAAGAAAATTGATTTTATCAATTAATGTAGAAGGGTAATATTTTTATTAATAACAATTGTGAGATTAATTTAAAATTGCTAAGTAGATCTGTGTGTTATAAGTTACGTTTCATCATGAAACTTTCAGTTATTAATCTTCCAGAAAAATGTGGTTAAAAGTAAACACTAATTTAAAGAAAATTGTAGTTATTAAGCTTCTAAAAGTGTGGTTGAAAGTAAAATTAATTTCAAGAAATTCAACAAATTCAAATAATAAAAATGCATTCCCTTTGTAAATTCTGTAATTTCAGCAATATTACCTATCATTGTGCCGCCCACTATGCCTAGTGGTTAGCGTATCTGACTACTGATGGGGAGAGCCTGGGCTCGAATCCCGGCTCGGGCACGGATGTACTTATTGTTTCTCTGTGTTTTTCCTCCTTTCCTGAGATGATGGATGAATGTGTCCCTCCCTATAATCGCGTTTGTGGTGGTGAGACGTGGGTAATGCTATTCGCCTCCGTGACTTGGCTCACAGGTGGCCACCTATTTTCTATATTTATTAATTTTGATGATATTTTAGACAGTTAAATTCAAAAATTTTATTTCATACAGGCACAATTTTACAATTTATTAATTGCAACATTTTATTTTTCAAAAATTTTTACATTCATTAATTTAATTCTAGCATTACAAATAAAAAGAAAAACTTTTTAGTACTTGAAAAGCAGAATTTTAATGTTCTATTCCGATGCAAGAAAACTTAGAATTTATTTTACTGCAGTGCACTTCTAATTATGTTTGTTTTTAAATTAGAAAAATCAAAAGCATTTATATTTTAAAATTTATACAAATTAATATATAAAAAAAACTAATTTCACTTCTGTAACAAATTTCTTCTAAAATGACAATTCCACATAACCTTGACTTTCTGTTTGAAAAACTCTTTTGCACTTTGTTTGCTTTTTTTGGACATTAATTAGAAAAACATTCTTCACTTTTTGTAATTTTTTTTAATGAATGGCGAAAAACTGTTTTTATCTCTGAAGGAAACAGTCTCCATCTGATTTCTTTGTGCACTGAAACACAATAGCAGGAAACCACTTATTTCATGTCAAACAACATGGATATGTGAATGATTGAATGCCTCCTCAAAGAAGAAAATTACTTTCGACATGGGTGGTAAAATTTTAAAAAAAAAAGCATTTTCCATTTATCTTTGTTCAATAAAACTATTCATACTTTTTTTTTTCTGTAAGCTATGATGTTAACCGCAATGTCTTGAATTTGTCTTGCTTTCGAAAAACATTGCTATGGGTGCTTGATAACTAAGACGTTTCCCTCTTACTTTTTACTCTAGAAAGATTTACTTGAATGAAAGCTTAGATGAAATTTATTCCTATAAAGTACTATGCACTGATCGTTCTGAATTTTAATTTATTGGTTGTTTGTTATAGTTAACTACAATTGAATGTGAAATATTCTTTTCATAGTTTGTGTGCAGAAATGAGCATATTTTCAAATGAGGAATTACGTGATTTCTGATGTGCATTTTAAAATTACTTTCAAAATTTTATTATCGGACTAGATTAAACATCTGTCTTAAATTTTAATTTATGTAGTTCATAGTAATAAGAGAATGTAGTCATATACTAAGACATCTGAGAATTTCTTAATCCCATAAATACTAAACAAGAATTTATTTTTTTAAATATTAAACGCATAATATATATATATATATATATATATATATATATATATTCGATCTTTTAACTTTTCACACACTGGGAGACATTAACTTCAATGGGAATTAAATAGTTTTTAAATCGAATCTTCTGTATATCAATCATATTGAAACAATTCATGAACTTTCGTTTTACATATGTGTTAAATTAATAAAGTTTTTCCCAACTTTTATCATTTTATGCGAATTAAATATTGATCTGGGAAACAGATCTACATAAAGAAATACTAAATAAAATAGCTCAAAAATGAAAAATTAAATTTACTGCTTTCTGTCAATGCTTATTATTGTTAATAGTTATTCACTCACTTATTCGATTTCTTTTGCTTGTTCGTTTTGTAATAGCATTGTTTTCATTGCGATGTAAGATTGGATATTTAAATTCCTTTTTTGTATTGGTGTACATTTTATTAGCTTTTAGGTATTAAGTTGGTATGATAGTTATTTAATCGTAAGGACTGAAGCTGAGGAATGTAGATCTAAGAGCTAAGATATGCCGATAAAACTCAGACAAGATCAGGATAAAGCTCTTGATATTTGTATGAAATATCTTTATTTATATATATACATATTAAACATTCTACTTGAGCTCATGTGCATATAAGTTGAACAACTTTGTTTGCGAAATTCTTGGGTATGTGCTTATCTACTGTTATACATCAATGGCTTCCTAATATTAGTATCAAGAATTGTATCATAATAATTATTGTAGTATATTAGTGAATCTACCCATTATTGACATCCTAGGACAAATATTTGTGAATATTTGAGTCATACACATCATTTTTAATAATTTATATTATTTTTTCATGATGATCATTTATTATGTTCGCCGCTTTATTTTTACTTTTTCTCAATGAAATTATCATTCTTACAAACTTTGACCTTTATTTTATATAACCTGTAAATTTACAAAAAAAGAAAAAAAGACATTTTGTATCCGCAAAACCCTATTTGTAATTATACTCTTTAAATTATATTACTATTACTTCGATTTAGAATACTTTTATTGAGTTCGGGAATTGTTTTAATTTTGAATGCAAAAGCTATACCTGGTAACCTTCATTCACTTGTATGTGACTGGAACATAACATTCGATTTCAGATTAATCATTATCATTCAGTTCCGGATCTCGTGATCATCTGCAAATGCCGGCGAAAGCCGGTACTCCTCAAATGATAAGTAATTCCCAAGAACGTTATTTTGACCATCATCGCTGACCAGAATGCATTAAACTCAAGGACTTTGTCTTTTACATCAAAATCTTAGTTAAATAACTCGTTCTGTGGCCTTGGTATCATTTCTTTGATGTGGATAATAAAAAAGATATTAGTTCTTTGTTCAGTAATTTCAAGGAAAATTAACCGGCATTTTGATCTAAATAGTTTTTTCTTTATTATCAATTATAATACAATTTCGCTTCTGATTATAGGGGTAAAGGTTAGTTTTGTGGTATCGCGTGATTATTTCACAAATATGTATTGTATAAAAATGACTTCGAAAGTTATTTTCGTCAATTTGTGTGTAGATCATGGAATCGAAGCTTATTTTGATGATCCTTCACGTTGTTAATAATATTATTTCAATAGGTCATAAAATTAGCGAAATATATATTTAATGAACTTGAATTCGTTATGAATAAAATCATTAAATGGATTAAAATCTCATTGTATAACCCATTATCAATGTATATAATGTCGATATTATCTCTTTATATTATCAGCACACTTAAATTCAAATATTACAATTTAATAAACAATTTAGATAACTTGTTGCATGCTGCTTTGCTTATAGATATCTTAGGAAACAATGTTTTCTAGATCTTTTTAAAACAGGCTGCGTGTATAATTCTCCAGATAAGAATTCTGTTACAGAATTAGTTATTCAGTATCACAAACAGAAAACCCTAAAATTTACCATTATCAACTTTGGCTGCTCGTTTAGAACTAAACAGTAAAGTATCTTTTACTTTTTCCCAATATTCAGTCATAGTTGAATCGGACATATATCTTTCCCACCAAACTATGTGATTAATATAAAGTAACGAATAAAGTTCTTGCTTTGCTATTGAATAAAGAATAAGGAGTTCATTAAATAAAGTATTAAAGTATGCAAATTAAACCCTCGTGGGGTTTAAACATGTCAGTTGAGAGTGGAAATACTATTTGCTATAACAGCGAGTCAACAGAGCACTTTCATCAATCTTAATTCGTACAATAGTGAAAACAAATGGAAGTGTCCAGGAGCTCTTATTAGTGGCTGCATCAAGTCACTGAAAATATCAAGCATTTTGAGATAATGTTATGAATGAACGCAAGATATTGGTTATAGAAATTCAAGTCTAGAGATTTAGACCAATGAAGTAAACTTGCATTAAGCATTCATGGAGTTTTCTTGCATAGAAAATCTCAGAATTTTATAGCTAGGGAGTTGTACACATTGGTATAAAGTGTCTGATGCCGATGGAGATTACTTCGAACACTAACACTTTCTGTAAATAATTTTCTTTTTGGGTATTAAATACAGAAATAACCTTATTGATGACTTAATTTTTGAAAATAAGATGAGCATTAAAATAAATAGAAAATTGGAGTATGAACTTTACTTGTTACTTTATTACACTTGAATTACAAGTGTAGAATATTTATGAGGGTCTATCTTAAAATCCTAAAACGATTTCAAAATTACGAAAACTATACTCCAAAAAGTTTTGAACTATTTCAAGTAACCTCCTACGCTTCAAAATGTAAGAAACAATTTTAATTTCCAAACTCATAAAGACACCTTCTAACCGCTGCTCATTTCTATAAATACCATCACAATAAGAACATAATTCCCTTTACAGGTGTCATGGTTAGATCTTACAACCTTTCGATCTTAAAAAGACAATAACCAAACAAGGGAATATTGAAAATCAAAATTAATTTGTTAATCCTCACATATTAAATATTGTAACCAATTTATTTTATAAATATAATAATACTAAAATTATATTTAACTAATATTATATTTACATAATTATAGTTATTGATAATTCTAATAAATATTATCTTGTGAAGATTCTTATTATTTATTTATTTTAATAAATTTTAAGAATATAAGATAAAAATGAGAATTCATTAGAATTATCAATTCTTTTTATTTACTTATAGGCACTTGTTGTCTTTTTTGCAACGAATGATATACTTAATAATTTAATATTTTCTTATTGAATAATTTAGGTACAAACTTCATAGCGATAAATAGATTTCAACTGTTACTGTATTTATATTTAAATACGGATTAAAACAAGGCATGTCAACTTTTTTCAGATAATGGATTCAATTTACACGTTTTTCAATAAAAAAAATTCTCAGAATATCAATTGAGAATTTAACTATGATATTTCTATAAACGATATTTAGATAAATGTACAAATTCAATTTTACTAAATAATAATCGTATTCGTTATTTTTAAGAATTTCTTTTCTCGAGAAAATCTGAAGAATAACTAAATAATAACTTACAGATTTAATGCTTACTTACAGAAGTCAATTCTTTTATCAAAGCTAATCGTTATTATTAATGTTTTTAAAAATTATGTGTTTCTTATTCATTTTTAATATGAATCAATATTTATCTGCTTATAAACTATTTTGAATGAAATCGAAATTACATTAAATTATTTTGTACTTGAAAACTAATTAAATCTTTTCATTATGATAATTACAGTATATAATAAATAACTTTTGTACTTATTAAAAGTCATATTTCATGTTATAGGACAACTTATTAATAATGGAACACTGCCTTTATTGAAAAATAAGATTGAATTGAGGTTATCGGTAAACGTAATTAAAGCATGATTTGCATTGTAAAGAGTTATAATGTATACAAAGTGAAATCACATGACTATCATATTTCATTTTGTATCATCAATAACTACGTAGCGTAAATAAATGTCCTCATAATTCTTACCAAAATGACATTCAAATTAAGATCCTTCCAGAATATTTGCATGAAATTTGTCTGAATATATTTATTTATCAAGATAATATTATTTTCTACAACTTTTTGTGCATGTAATGATAATTTTTAGTAGCTTTACAACATTTATTTTAGCGACATAATTTTAGCGCGTCATTTTATTCGTAAAACGCAATAAAATTGTTTTACTCTTCGGTTTGCATCAAATTTTGATTTTCTCGGATGCAAACTGAATACTAAGAGCATTCATAGAAGTTATGGGAATATTAATGAATATTTTTGTGTTAAAAATATTGTGTTGATTGTTCCAGAATATTTGTCTGAATATATTTATTCATTAAAATAATATTATTTTCTACAACTTTTTGTGCATGTAATGATAATTTTTAGTTGCTTTATAACATTTATTTTAGTGACATTATTTTTGCGCATCATTTTACTCATAAAATGCAACAAAATTGTTTGACTCTTCGGTTTGAATCAAATTCTGATTTTCTCAGATGCAACCTGAATACTAAGAGCATTCATAAAAATTACGGGAATATTAATGAATATTTTTCTGTTAAAAATAAAAAATTGAAGATGAACGCAAAGAATATATTTGATGTAGATAACCTTGATATTACTGAATATTTAAAAACACTTTAAATAATAAAATATGTTTTATATAATATTTTTGAAAAATATTTGAAATCCCAGTAAAAGAAGATATTATAATAAAAACGATCTTAATTTAGCTATAATAAGTAGTATGAATGGAATTTTAAAAAAAACCCACAATAAATGAAAAAAGAAAATAAATTTATTTAAAAAAAAGTGATTTTTAATATATTTGATTAAAAATAAGATATTACGTTTAAAAAAATTAATTCAATTGAATATATTTTAAAATAAAATGTTAAATAAATTATATAGAAATACTATCTATGTGTCTAAATACCCTGAATTCAAGGTGTAAGCCAATCTTAAGTTCTAATGTTAAGAAAAACTAAATTCAGAGTGTACTTAAATACTTCCATATAAAATTTAAAACTATATTAAGATAAATTTATATCAAAAGAGAAAATTCTTTTAAAATTTTGTAGGCTTTTAATTATAAGTTGGCTTACAGCAAATTGACATTTTACAAGCATCAAGAGATATTAATTAAAAACTATTATTTCATCAATTTATTCACAGCAAATTAAGCAACAGTATAAAGTTAGTTTTATTAATTATTAATTTTTTATAAATTTATTGGTTAAATATAAAAAATATCACCATCTGTAATAAAAACAAATCTTTAATGAATACCAATATTTGCACGATTCCAAAATTCTATACATATTTATTTTATTTAATTCGGAATTCATTTAATATTTCACTTTATTATCTTTTATATTATGTTAAATGGAATTTTTACTATCATCTTGCTTGTAAAAATCGCTACTTAAAATTGTTATTTTTGTGTATAAGCTACTGGAAAATGTTCTGACGGTTATTTTTAGGAAAATTGTATCTCGTAATTAAGTGAAATCAATTATTTCCCCAGACTAAATTCCTAATTTATTCCTAATTAAGACTAAATTTCTGTTGCACAGATAATTAAAGTTATCAAAGTATTCAATTTAGTTATTGTTAAATAGCATCAGAAAATTAGTATAACCTAATATATCAATAAAATAGAACAAGATATAGTAGAAAAATTTTGTTTTATATTAAGTTATGTTTTAAAACATGTTTTTTTTCCATAATTGACGCTTTATTTGTATGTCCGCTGATTTGATCTATTGAAATTTGAGTACAAGAATACTATGGGCAAATAAATTATGAGATAAATATCTGTATTAATTTCAAATAATAACCATTAACGTGCAATTATGAACAGACAATTAAAAAGAACCTGCAATTTTTCATTCCAATTGACCTTCGATTGACCTTCAATAATTCATTGACTAGATCTTTCAAAACATTATTGTAAATTTATTATGTATCTCTTAAAATGACAACAGGAAAGCTATGATACTTGTTTTGGATCATATTCATATTATGAACTTCTTGATATAAATGGTGGGTTTAATCAAACTTAACTATAACTTAACATATTCAATTTTATAAAAATGGTAAGCAAAGTTTAGTAATGTATTATTCAAACATGAGAAAACTTTGAAAAAATGATTTAATTTAGGAGGAAACATAAATTTTTTTAATAATGTTAAAAAGGAAATCATTGAAATAAAATTTGAAATGAACAAAATCGTTACAAGTTGTTTAACGTAAGTGATACAGCGTTTGAACTTGAAAAATGAGATATGATTGGCGTAAATAGCTACGAAATGAAAAACGATTTCGCATACCATAAATAATCCCAATGACGGAAGAGACCTATTGTTGCAATTCTGAAGGCATCCACTTTCGTTCTTTTCTTTTTTTACGTTTCCTCCCCCTCCCCCCTTCTTTTACATTTTCTGCATTCCACTCTCACAGGTAGCCGGATCAGGTTACGCGAGACAGTTCGACAGACAGCGTGTCGGTTGGTAGCGAAAGAGGTCAACACAAGAGGATGATGTGCACACACCAAGTGGTCAGGTCACAGTTTTCAAGCGAGAATGGACCATAGATCAAAGTTTACACGACCCTCATGTTTGTTTGGCTAAATGGCCTTTGAATAAAAGGAGGTGAATTTCGTCACACAGCATGTTTGTTTAGCTTGACGGCTATTGCTAATATATAATTTGAGAGAGTTAATATATATTTAAAAGAAGACTTAAATTTACCATTTCATATTCCATCAACATAATTACAATTCTCTTTTTAAAGAATGATTCTGAAGTACATTTTCTTCGAGGACATATATAATTGTTTTCTCTGGTAAATGTATCTGATTTAAATCTAGATAGTCTGTGAAATGTAAAACTAATCTTCCTTGAAAGAAACATCTTAAATGAAAATTATTCTTTTTTAAAATTTAAAAAAAAAAAGATATTTGTTTCTTCAACTTTTTTGTATAATTATATTTTTATTAAAAATATGTATTCGGTACTTTTTAATTTATATGCCAACAAACAATTTATCCCATTTAATAATGATTCAAAAACTCTATTTGGATTTATAGAAGAACGAAAATGATTTCCCATTGAAGAATTTGTTGCTCCTTTTTAAGTCTTCTCAGATAATTATTTAATCAATAAAATTTTATTACGAAACATTTTATTTCTTATGCATTTATTTCTTCAATTTTTAATAAATTTCCTTAGAACTTTTGAATTAATTACGCATATTAAATAAATTTAATGAATTTTATTCTACAATCAATAATTATATAAACTTTTCGAAGAATGTCTGTTTATTTTCATTAAAATTCATGATTCATTGTTTCAACTACATTTTATTTTTACCTACATTATTATTTTTATTATTACAAAAATATGGTTTCGTTTAAATTAATTATTTTATTTTCATATATTTAAAAAATATTTTCATTAATAGACAGTGCAAATTTTATATTAAGTAAAATTTCCCTTCTTTATATTAAATTAATTATTATAAGGTTTTTGTTTTTAAAGTTTAGTAAAATGTTTAATTTGTCTCCTTTGCACCTGGCAAAGTAAGAATCGCTGAAATTTATGACTTTCAAATGCTTCATTAAACACTGCGGTTTAATTACGCATTTGATATAGAAAATTTCTATATGCGAATGTGTATTGCTTTATATGTTGTTCTTATTTCTATTAAAACTAACGTTCAATATTTGTTTATGAGTTAAATATTACCATATATATATATATATATATATATATATATATATAAGAAATTTTATGGGTCAGGTTTGATCAAAGACTATCCATAATTACAATACTTCTACAATAATACTTAATTTAAAAATTATTATGAATTAAAGAATTAAAATTTTGAAAA
>JAPDSC010161436.1:960942-982764 GCA_026290005.1 Latrodectus geometricus
AACTTTCACAAATCAACATTCCTTCAATTATTGTTGAAGGAATGTTGATTTTAACTCTAAGAAAACTATAAAAAAAATATTTTGCTCCCAGGACTTTTTAGGACTAATCAAAAGTAAGATTTTTAAGTTTCTGTAACTAGTATATGAAAATTAAATTAATGTGCTAAATTTCAGCATTCGAGGCCTTTTGAATCTTAAAATAAAAAAAAGAATTTTCTTTTTCTTTTTTAACAGTTCGTTTTTAGAATATTCAAAGACCTGAAATGTTAAAAAAAAAAACTTTTTTTTGTGTATCCCTAGAGTATAAAAGGAAAGCTTGAATCAAGTATCATGTCTCTGAACATTGAAATATTGTGATCTGATAATTGCTGAATGCATGTATTTCGTTTTATATATAGGATGATACGAATCAAATAAAAACGGAATTGTTGTAAATAAATTGCATGTAAGTTACATTTATTTGTTTTAGTCGAATAAATTAAATCCTGTGAAAACTGATAAATAGATCTGTGTCCCAATTTGAAAATTTCCATAAATCATGGGCTCCAAAGGAATTTTTTTTTCGGGATTCTGTTTATTAAACTAGATTTTCAAACTTTCACATTGCAAAAAGAAAAGGTCAAAGTTTTTCTTATGCTCAAAGAGAAGTATTATAAGATAACTTTGTAAAATTTATTTTTGCACTACAGAGTTTTCATTTGTTACATATCTATATATATATATATATGAACTTCCAAATTTTTTTAAGAGTTATAATAATAATCATCTTTTTAGGGACTTATAAAAGTCCCTAAAAATGGAATTCAAAATAATAGAAATATCATAATGTCAAAATTATGATTGATGATTTAAAAACTCACCACATAGTTTAGTGATAAGATTACAAATTTCATAGTGGAAAATTCCAGATTCAGTTCTTACCAACTGTTGAAAAACAGAGATGCTCTTTTGTATTCCTATGATTAGACTGTACTACTATCGTGGCAGGTTCTAGAGGATTCTCTGAGTTCCTATTCGTGTAATACACGAATACTGCTCGTAACAAATTACAAATTTTAATTAGGAGGCTAATTCTCAGTGAATCCTCAGAAAGAGGCTTACCTTAATTTTTAATTGTCCGGCTATTTACTGTGAGTGTCTGTACACACATTCGTAAAACCTTAAGCTATGTTTCTCTTGAATTAGTATACAACTGTTTTGGTTGAATTATAAATATTTTATAATATCAAGGCATGCTGTAATAGGTGTATTTTAAGTCTGAGAAAACTGCTTAACGTGACTAACAAAAAAAAAGGCTACTAGCTCATTTTATTGTGATATATTTCTCTTGAGATTTTAAATTATGTAAATGCTAAAAGGCAAGAAAACATTTCATCAAAAGGCAAATGACAGCCTCTTAACTTGTTTGCATACGAAGTTTCAACATTCACTGTAGAGTTATTTTAAACACAATCGAAAACAATTAAATGAGATTGACATGGCCCCAAAGAAGCCGGTTAATAATTTCGCCTGAAGAAAATCTGCATTAGTCAATGATTGTAGCAGTGGGTCGAAGATGGCACGCATCCCAAAGACGAATGGGCGGTCACTGGCCTGAGATGACCATTTATAAATAGGAGATAATCTACCGATTGTTTTAACAGCCAAAACAGAAGTAAAATCTTACTTATTAAACAATCTTCGACATAAACTATCACCTACAGGTTATAAAATATGACTATTGAACAGCTTTGAATACTATATCTTAGATTGTTTTCAAGCCTCTTTGATGGTTTGTTATTTATAAACTAGTTTGGTTTTGTGCCACTCGTAACAGATTAGCTTAATGTCTTCGGAAAATTAATGACTGATTCTGCAAATAAGAGGAATATTACAGAAACATACATGACTATGAAACTTTAATAGTTTAGATTACATAGGCACTGATTAAAACACTGTAATTAATAAAAGAATTGGGTTGAAAGATATACATAAATATGCAACTATACAAGAAACTTTTAGTTGATAGGATAGTTGATGAAGCCTTATTAGGATAGGGAAAAACATATTGAATTTTATAGTAAGAGCTAAACAAAGCAATAAATAGATTTACATGTTTTAAATAGCAAAATTGATCAGTCATTTTGAATTACTTCAACAAAAGCGTTAGCCCCTCTGTAACTCCTATTTTTATCCTATTTCCATTGGGATTGACTAGTTTTAATGAAGTTATCCATAAAAATGAAGTACTATAAGGGGAATTTAATCTATAATTCTGTGTGCATTAATGTTTAGTATGGTCTGCCGCAGACTATCTTGATAAAATTCCTCGAATGCATTTATCAAAAAATAAGGTACCAATTTCTTGATTGGTAGCTACCAATTTCTCTTTCTCTCACTGATAAAAATGGTTACTTGACTCATAAAGAGAGCAAAGTTCATAAGAATCAAAATACTCAAGAAAACTTTAATGGGAATATTTCCCTACTAATTCATCTTTAGGGATTTGATTTAAAAGAATAAGTTTCAGAAAGACATCTTTTATTGTATCCTGCAATTTTCGTCAGATTTTCCAATTTATAAATATTTGCATTTAATATACATTAATATTGTTTGTGGTTTCTGATGATACTTGACAATGCCAAGCCCGCCCGTCAGAGACTAGGCGAATGAAGTCAGAGATAGAGCGTCTTCCGTTTCTGAATAGAGCACCGTTATACGAAGATGGAAGTACGACTTTTGGCTTATAGATGGCAACACCATCTGAATCTTTCAATTTAGAGATTGAAACCAGGGAAAACCCATAGCCTGGCTCCAACCACCCCCAGAGGTATAAATTTGTAATGGGAACATGGAGGACTTGCGACCCAACATATTTTACGTGCCTCAGTCGCCATTAGTGAACAAGACGGATTTTCGGCTAAGCCGGGAGTCGAACTCACCACCTTTAGGTAACAAGAATGATGCTCTAACCAACCAGGCCATTGCGGCCCACACACATTAATATTAAAGATGTTTAATCCACTTTAATTCGTCCTTTATAAAAAAAATGCTTTTTAGATTGTAGCAGGAAAGTTACAAAAAAGACATATCACTGTGACCTTATGAATAATACTACTTAAAATATTATTTCCAGAAGCATTGTTATAAACATTCATTATTCTTTTTAAACAAAATTTTATAAATTAAGTTGCTAAATATGTAATTAAGTTTCTAAATATATGAATTAAAACTATTATATGAAATAAGCAACTAAATATAGCACATTTTCCGAATGATAACTTCCTCATAAAGATTTTATTAAAATTCGTGTTATTATCTGATTATAATAATACAAATAACTGTATTTTCTTATTGAATTTCTTTTCTTTGGATCAAACACTGTTTGCAATTTATATTCTCAGGCTAATTAAGTAAAGAAGTTAAGAGTTTGAAAAGTTAATTACAGGATCTGGAATAGATAACTACAGATAATAATAAATAAAGAACACTCTGGTCTGTACTAATAATTTTTAATTTCATTACCATTTATATTTTTTTTCACTAAATAAGCTCTGTTTTTATAAGTTGTTGTTTCACTACTTCCATTGAAGATTTAAATTTTTATTATAATTTTCATCTAATTCTGCTTAAAATTTCTATTAAATACACATAAAGTATACAAAAACTAAAATTGTCTTATTTGTTTATGCAGAAGGACACACGAGTGTTGATGTGTAAGATGACTTAAAATGCTTACTATTAGATGGTGTGAAGAAGAGGTGTAGAATATGTTTAATAAAAAGGAACTTAACATTTTCATTTGCAGTTAACATAATGTCTCATTGTGATAAAATGTATCAACAAGCAGAGATCATTATTTACTTGGAATACTTTCTCTATTTGCATAAAAATTTTAAACCTGTAATCATTTCTCTTTATGACATTAAAGGAATATCTCAAAACAAGGGAGTGACCCAAATTTTAACTATTTACGATAGAATATACATTTCCTTGTAACTTAAAGTGATGTCACCATATGCCAAAAAATTACAATTCAGAGCATGATTTCCTTGAAAAACATTCCATATGTGCATTCCGAAATCAGAATCAGTCATAGAGCCGCATTTACAAGAGCGATGACACTTCGACTGATGTATGTTTGAGCAAGCAATGCGTGAAAATAGTGAAATGGAAATGCAGCATTAACAATGAAAGCGCCACGCATTCTCCCCTCCTTCCTGACCTTGGCGTGCATATTTCATATTTTCCTCAACGGGTCCCATTCACTTGCTTGTATACCTGTCTTCGAGTTGGATTGTCCATAAAAAGTGCCTCTGACACGTCGAAAGGTTTAATGCCCAACTGTGCTTGTTCATGAAAATAAAAGACTTCTTTTTACTTTTAATGTCACTTTAAAACAAAAATGTCTTTGTAAGTAAGCGAACACAATGAGAACAATGAAAAGTTTAAGTACCTTTTCAATGGGAGGTGATATTTTACTCTTAAAATGTAATAACGATTATGTATCCAACTAAAATAATAATCTCGCTTTTAAATCTACTAATTATTTAAAACAGCTCATTCATAATGAATAGAATAAATTTATAATTTTCAGTTATAACAGGGTAGTTAGACCTTAATAATCATTAAATTCTTAATAGATAGAATTTATTTACTCAATTAAAAATTCATTTAAGGAAAATTTAATTATTAATACTTTAATGTTGTACTACTAAGCGTTCGTGTACAGTCCCGCATCTAATCAAACAAAATAATTCTTAACAAACCTCTACTATTTTGGAAAATCAGTTCGTATATTCAACATGTTAAGAATATAGTTATGATTTTTCGAAGTGTGTCTAAAGAATTATTACTGAATATGCATGAAAATTTTACTTAACTCATGTATAATTATATATATACACACATATTTCCACTGAAGTAAACTTAAATCAATTGTTTTCGCTTGCAAAATAATTTTGAGTAAGATTTTTTCTAAGTTAGAGTTAATAGAATAGCTGCTACTGAATAGAATACTATAATAAGAAAGTGGGGTACTTTCCTTTTTATTGATGAAATATTTGGGTGTAAATTAATATATAAAAACAAAAAGCATTCTACAAACTGAACTTAAAAATAAAGACCCTCTAATCTGAGTTTCATATTCTCTGTTAAAATTGAAATTACTTACATTGTCAATAGATAACTGAAAATAAAAAAAAACTTCATGTTGAATCACAAGAACAAACCATCGATTATCAATATTACAGACCTATAATTTTGTATATTCATTTGGAAAGTTTAAACGACATGTTTTCGCAAAATAATATGGGAAATACACTCTGTTGCAACAAAGGTAATTATAAAGTTAATTTGATACTAATGGAACTTATAATCGATTAGAGAGCTTAAAACGGCCGTGAAATTTCATGGAACGGAATCTTTTAAAATCAATGGCTTATTCTTTTAACTTCAGCTATTAAAATGATAGTTCTAAAAACTTCTCAAAGATTCTAATAGCTCTGTCAAACTAATTAGCGTAACTATTGCGAAAACACAAACCATTTGTTTTGGAAGAAAATTGTAGAAATACCTTATGAGCTCTAAAAATGTATTAAGTCTTTTTATAGTGTTTTTAAAATATTTTAAAAATAATTAATGTGATCTAATATTATTATTTACATAAATTATTTGGTTTTAAATTAATGAGATGTTAATAAAAAAGACTTGTCCTTTAAAATAAGTAAAAATTTCAAAATATTTTTCAAAAATTTTGGAAAATTAATACCAAGGAACTTATTTTCACAGTTAACAGCATTTTAAAAATATTCTTAAAATGATCGGAATATAAAGTAATTTTGATTACAATGAATTAGTGTGAAACAGAAACACTCATAGCAAAAATAAAGATATTTTTATTGATAATAATACAATGTGGAACATATTATTCTGACTAATTCAAAGCATTCACTGTTAGAATAAAATAGAATAGTCTTAATTCTGATTAACATAACCTTAATTTCGTTAACAATCCTCCGACATTAGAGTATTCACAAAGCAGGTTATTAGACGTAATTATTTTGTATTTTTTAAAATGCAATTCTTTTGCTCCAGTGGTATTTTCATGAAATCAAATCTTTGAACAAATGGTTACTTAAGAATATTTCAGACTTGTATCTTAAATTATAATCATCCATTTACAAGTTAATATTATCAGAAGAATATCTTTCATGCTGAATTGATTCCTAAATCTTTCTACAAAAAAATGTAATTTTATGCAAAAAAATTATATGCAAAAGATGCTTCAATTTTATGCAAAAAAATGTAATTTTATTTTATGACAGAGACTTTTTGAGTATGATATCTTAATTTAATGTTTTATATAATATTCAACAATTTTCATGTGATTAAACTTACCGAAGATAAATTTAATTGGCATACTATTAGAGTAATTAACATCATTGACTTTTTGCTTTAAATAATATTAATTATAGATATGGATTTAATATATTTCTAAGTACTTTATTTTTCATTGTGCCTAAGTATGACACCGTGTCACTCAATACACATTTTTTTATTTAAAAAAACCCTTACTAAATATATATATATATATATATATATAGCACTAATTGAAGAATATATAAAACAGGTAAATAATTTGAAAAGTAAATTGAGAGCGAAAAATATCAAAGTAGTATACTAGAGAATGTTGCTTCATCGTTCTCATTTTCCTTTGCTATTTACCCACCTGATCCCCCAGGAAACTATTCCCTTTTGGCAAATTATTCGCCTCTTAATGTTCAAACATAGTTGACCCACATAGCGACTCTGATAAAATTTAGGTAACTGAACTCGAGAGAGATGTTTTAAGCCACAAACTTCGAGTTAACGAAAAGAATCGGAAAAGTTAAAATTTGTGGAGTTACTAAAGTTATTTATCTTCGAATTATAATAAAATTGTTTTATAAACCGCATATCTTTAAC
Source organism: Latrodectus geometricus (assembly GCA_026290005.1). Classification (NCBI taxonomy): domain Eukaryota; kingdom Metazoa; phylum Arthropoda; class Arachnida; order Araneae; family Theridiidae; genus Latrodectus; species Latrodectus geometricus. Next base: position 967,888 of record JAPDSC010161436.1, read on the forward strand.
TTACATTTTTCTAACATTAATATAAACGTTGGAATTATTTAATGTTACTTGGAATGAAAAATGGAAATAATTACTTTAAAAAGGAAATAAATATTTATATCATCTAAATTCTCTTGCACAATTTTTTTAAATTAATTCATTTTACAAATAAATTATGTGATTATATGACATGAAACTAAAACAATCGCTCATAATGTTTCTTGTAATTATAATTTTCAGAAGCGTGCATGTGTTTTTATTTTGAATCAATAATCGATTTCATTAAATGAAAACTAAGCGAAAACTTTTAATTAATCAAAACAATAGAAAAAGTAAACAATAAGAATAACAGATTTGGCAAGAACAATGAAATTTTTAACATCTGCGGATTTAAAATATGCACGTATGTAAATTTTCAATAATCATGTAATTTAAGCATATTTGTCGTATTATGATGTATATTGACATGAAAATTCATTCCATTGATGATCGATTTACTTGTGTTGTAAAATTATAAAAAAAAGAATAAATAAATAAAAATAGGTACAATTACATTGAAAGCAGATTTTTTATATAAAGGCAACAAGTAACAAATGAACATGTTGATGTCCTGGACAATATCAAGTATTCTCAGCGGATTAAGTTTTATTTACACCAAATTCCTCATAATTTCGAAACATAATTATTTGGCGAGGTTGATATGTTTGGCGAGTTGTCACTCCCTTCTCAACAGCATAACACATCTGCAGACAAACATTGAATCTTACAAATTTTTGACATGTATAAGTTTTCCTTACATTTCTGAATGTGTCAAAGATTAATTAGACCATCTAAATAATTTTCATCAACAAAAATAAAGCATATCCTCGGTTTTTAAAGCAAATGCTTTCTTCTAATAATGAAATAGAAATTAAAATGTAAAAGAAATAAATATTTATCAAAATAAAGAGGAAGTTGTAAATGCATAATAAAATTCGACTTCCTTTATTTGGATCACTTTCATTATGACAAATATATTTATTGTTAACCATAATTATTTCCCTTTCTTTCAAACAATAATGACTAAGAAATTAAATTAAGAATTTTTTTTTAACTGTAAACAGAATTAATAGTAATTTGTTGAAATAAAAAATATGAGGATGCGTGTATGTTACTTAAAAAGAATTATTTAAACTTTGTAAACATATTTATTAACATTCAAACATCACAGATGTCGCCAACGAGTACAATACTGCTCATTCAGATTGTGGGCGTATTTTATTTCAACATGTTGCCACTGTTGGCTTACAAACTTTTATATTGAGTTGTGCTGCCACAAATATTTTCAGAATTTTTTAATTATCTAATTAATTTCTCAACTATCTATTCAGTAGTTTTAGCTCTTAAGTTTTAAAAAATTAAAAATATAAAACATTTTTCGTCAAAAACCTGATGAAATCATAGAAAATTTCTCAAAATTACCAGCATTTCAAATATTTTCCAATATTTTATTTATCCTTGTATTTAAAAAGTTGACTGATCAAATTATTGAAAATTTCTGAAAATTAACAGCAATTCAAATATTTTCAAATAATTTATTCATTTTTGTATTCAATAAATTGACATTTTTCTGTTATTTATTAATATATTACTTTTCTATTTGTTTTACTAAAAAACTTTCCAATTTTATTTAACTTCATCAAAATTTATCAGAAACTTTTAAAAAAAATTTTTACTCAATTTATTTTTAAAAATAATTCAAATAAGTTCTAATTTAATTACAGCAAAACTTCCAACTGTGTAAAAGATGAAAAATTTAATTAAAAATTTCATTAATATTCAAAAGCCAACCGAATTGAATTAAAATAATAAAGAAGACTTAGAGGAAACGGAAATATTCTAGGAATTCGCATTAAATTTTAAGTATGAGTATTCAATTAAATTAAAAGAACAATTTTTTAAGTGAGTGTAGATTTTTGAATTAATGTGAGTATTTTAACAAATAATATCTTGCAAAGCAATTACTGAACATAATATATTTTTCTTGTAGATCCACTTAATGTCATTCGGTTTTAATTATGTGTGTGTGTGATATATAACATTATAATTTATTCTAATAATAATAATTATAAAATAGGATTATTTTAAATGCAAAAAATTTTCAAACTTTATTTTATAAAGTAAATTCGTAGATAAAAATAAATTGTAGAGAAAAAACATGCAAAATTGCAGAATTTCTTAAGGATACTAATATTTCATAATTTTGTAATTATTGTTTTCAATTTTAACTACTTTTTTTACTTTAAAAGCTCTCAAGCATTATTTAAAGTATATTTCTATTTTATTATTTTAAAATGGTTAGTATATTGAATTATGGCACTTGAGATTCTACAATATGTAAAAATATTTCATTCATAATGATGGGTACAATTATTTTTTAAGAATCCTAATTTATTGCTATTTTTTATTCCTTACGTCTAAGTGGCTTATATCAACTCAGAAATTTTCAAATATATTCTGCCTTGGTTATTTTGAATTGTTTTGAAAGAATTTGCAGAAATAATATTTCCTGAAACAATTAAAAACAACATGCACGCAGTCAATAGTAAATAAATACTTTTTATTTATTTATTCATAAAAAATTAGAATTCTAGGTTTTATAATTATTTATAATAATATATATATTTTAATTTTAAAAATAAAATTCTTTTCCAAGATGTTTAACACATCTTGGAAAATTCTTTTTTATTTAATTCTTCATTATAAAATAAATTTTTTTTTATTTTAAATTAAAATTTTTTCATTGAAAATATTATTTTCAAATTTTAACCGAATTTTAAATCTTTTATAATCAGTTTTGTTGAGTTAATTCGAAGCAATTTTTTCCATTGAATTCCCAACACACTATATTACATTTTAGGGTAATCCATTATAGAATTTGTTACTCTGTTAATATCGTTACTTTATTCTAAATGCAAGTATCTTCTTCATATTTGAATTATGATGTTTATAGATAAATGATTTCTTATTTTTAGTGATCTCTATACATTTTTGCTGCACAGATGTATTGTTACAAAGTATAAAAAAATATTAATAAATTAAATAATTCAAAACATTGATGAATTGTCTTAAAATAAGTATTAAATATTTTAAGATTTAGGAAAAATTATTGGATATACAATGTCACTACATTATATTATAAAAAAATCAATTTCCAAAAAAAAGTATCTTTCAGAAATTTTTATCTTTAAAATAAAATTTTAAAAATTTATTAAATTTATACAAGTTTTATAAATTTGAATCCTTAAATTATAAAAATAAAAGGACTTGAAATCAGAATTAATGAACTGATAGTGTATAGTTTGAATTAATAGTTAAAATAACCAACAAAATAATAAAAATTAAAATATAATAAAAATTTTATTATAAAATTGGTTTTAATAAGTATTTATTAACAAATGATAAAAGATTCTATATTTGTTTGGTTAGCTGGTGTTTATTTCTAAAAATTATATTCTTGCATAATATTTCAAAGTTTTGTTATTAAGATTACGTTGTTATATAAAATTACATTTCCTATCAAAAGTAATTTTCATGAGCTCCGCTTACATATAATTATCTAGTATTTATTGTACTTGGGAATCAGAAATACGCTTCGAATGAAGTCGACCTTAACACATTTGTTAGAAATATTGATGTATAAAGTTTCCTCAATTAAGAAGGTCATCCAAAATACCAATTTCTATGCTACGAACGTTCTAATCCAGATTACTCGTGAAATATGCGTTTTAAAATGTCAATCAAGGGTAATGTTGTAATTATTCATAAATCGAGAAACAAGAAACTTGTCTTAAATTATGACAATTACAACATTTCGTATGACTACAGCGAAACATGAATAATTATCTGGGGAAAAACAAGAAATACTGCGGTGAGGAGAGAATAATCAACCTCATGTTTGGCGGGCTTTTGTTACCTGTCAGGTCGAACTTTTTGGTTTGTTCTACCAATAACTGGACGCGTGACGTTTGCGCGGGCTGGTCACGTGATGGAAAAATCACGATAGTGTTTTTCATGGTGATGAGGCTTCGGATCCAGTTGAGTAGTTCTGAGATCGTTTCCAATAAGGGGAGAGCCTCTTCCCGAAAGCGAAATATTCTTCTTGGTGCGGCTGTGGCTCTCAGAACGAGTCGGACGGTCTCTCCTTAGAACTCCCCATGCCGACACGTGTGACCACTTGATGAACGGCTTCCAAACAAAGAAAAAATATGTTTATGATTGCAAAGAAATTTCTGGAAGAATCAACGTGCTTCATGATCTTGAATATATTAATCGAAGTGAGTCTATAAAATCAATTGGTGGTCGGCTTAATGGCAATAATGTGCCTATGTGATAATTGGTGCTACATCAATGCAAATGTCAATAATATCGTAAAATAATCGTAAAAAGTTTTTTTTGAAGATAGTAAAAGTGGAATTAAATATTCTAAATTCTGAAATGAAAATATTTTGAGCATTTAACTTTTATCATAACGAATGTATGAGCACTTTTTTTATGCTACATGATAAATAATACGATATAAAAATTCCATGGCGAAAATATCTGTCTTAAATTTTTAGTTTGTGCTTGAGTGATTGCTATGTCTACATTTCCAGACATGTCTATTTATGGAAAAAGTATAAACAGCATTTCTTTACTATATTTATTGATATAAAAAGAATTCTTCCTTATAATTTACACTCCTGTTTTTCTCTACTTCAAATGCTCTGACGAACAAATTTTCATTCCATTTCGAAAGCTTAACGTTCTCATCAGTCTTACACGTAAGTTACTCCAAACGACTTGTTAAAGAGATTATTGGAAATAAATTAAGCACCAAAGTGGTTGGAAAATGACCTTAAATACCTGGATTGACATTTTGTATATTGTGATATTTTTAAATATTTAAATTTTTGGAGGCAATATATTTATAATTATGCAACGGAAAGCTAGTCAAATAATCCTTGTGTTACTCGTAACTAGTACCATAGTAGTACTTTGTGATGAGTCAAGGGCAGTTGTTGAAGACTCAGTATCCAGACAGCACCATGAGGCGATACAGCCTGAAATCGATACTCATGCGGACTACACCGACCCAGATGATGGTCCTCTAGTTCTTCCTGTGTCCTATCATCACAATGTAAACTCTCTGTTGAATGACAAACCACCCTCACAAAAGGGTGGATTCAAAATGGCAACTCTCAAACTAGAATATGTGAAAACACCCTTCCTAATCATGCTCTGGATTTTTATCGGTGGTTTAACAAAAATAGGTGAGTCCCAAAGTAACTTAAACTGAAATTTACTTTCAAAAACAACAAAAATACGTGTCTTTCATAATTAAATAGTTAAGATAATTTAATATATTTAATTGTATTTACATAACTGTTTACTCAAAATTTGGGTAGAGGCCAATAAACATATTTAAAGAATTTTGTAGAATAAATATATATAAGTTTTATCATCTTTTCAACTAGAGATTTGTCTTTTTAAGCATTACAAACATTAATTCTTCGAATATGATTTTAATTTAAAAAATGTGAGAGTTTTTTATTATATTTACATATTTTGTAATGTGTTTTCTCCATTTTAAAAGAAAGTCAACTATGGAGTTTTGAAAATAATTTTTAATTATAATGCTGAAGTTTTGTAACATCTATTTCACTTATTTTAATTGAAGAAATGTTGATTTAATTAATTGGGAGAGAGAGAGAGACTATATAAAATTTTCTCGATAGTAATTGTTTCTTTCACATATATTGAATTATTATCCTATACAAACTTAATGTCCGTGTAAAAGCAATATTTTTAAATTGTTAAAAGCGTATCACATATTGAAATTAAAGAAGTCAAAATATTATTTTAAATTATTTATCTAGAATATAGGATAATATGCTATGCTAAAAAATTTACGTTTGTGGTTAGATTATTCAATAATATTAAAGTGCTGCTTTGATTATTTATTATATATCATATTTATAAAGTTTTGTTAAAATATAAACATTTACATTTTATACATTAAATGCTTTATTCACATTTTTATTTATTACATGAAATATTAATTTTTGCATTTCCATATTTTGGTAAGCACCTCTATCTCAATCACAAATATTATATTTTTTTATATAACTTCCTTCTACAAAATTAAAAAATAATACAATTTAAAAGATGTATTATAAAGCAATGGTGTAATGACAGATTTCTGCTAACAAAAAATTATATTTTCTCATTAATATTTATGTATGAAATGTTTAAGAACAATTCAATTTTTCCATAAATTATTTTTTAAAATATATTATTGATGATTTTTCTACCTTTTTACTATGTATAAAAAATCAATTTACTTATGTCTTTAAATGTTTTATCTTATGTTAAATATTCTGCTATTTTGTTGATATTTTTAAAAGTAATTTGTTAATTCTATTGACGTATTTTCGTTCTTTTGATAATAACTAGGCATATTTTTTTTAAATTATAGAATATTTAATAATCATCACATTTTATATCAAAGCAGCTAAGAAATTGAATTTATTAATCATCGAACTTATCAGTGCAATAAAACTAAACATTCTTTTAATATTAATTAAGTCCTAATATAAAATATATACATAGTCCCTAAATAAACTATTTAATATAAATTAAATCCAAATATAACCTTTTATTTTATTAAAATATGTATAACTTTAAATATGAGAGTAAATAATTAAATATATAAGAGCAAATTTGCAGCAAAATGATTTGTCATATCACTCACAGAACTAAAAATTCTAAGAAATTTATTTTAAGCAATGTGTGGAATGTTTAATTATTTAAAGTTATACTTCATGAACTAGTAAATTACATAATTATCTAAATATAATTCATTTTTATTTAAAAATATTAATATTTTGAAATAAATTATATCAATATTTTAAATAAATTATATTAATATATTAATATTTTTCTTAAGTTACTACATCACAGTATGAGATGTAAAGCTAAATAGTAGCCTCCATAAGTCTAAAAATGATTTAAACTATTTTCAAATCTAATTACTTCACGATATCATGGTGTAAATAACGAATGAAATCAAATAACAATCACAAACGCAATTTAAAATACTTACAGCTTTCTCTTGTTGATGAAAATCAACCTCTGATATGGCGAAAGCGAAATTTCCAGCTGCCTAATGAATTGTCATATCGTTTTTCTGGTTCTGAAATTTATGTGCAGCTCAAATTTCACCGCGGGATATTAACTGTTGTTCTTCCGTTAGATATATTTGTAAATCACACTTTATTTCTTCCAAAGAAAGTTATTGCTTGGAGCTGTTTGTGCTTTTATAAAAATACAAATTTCACACCAGCGTAGATGTTATACATTTTTAAGATGTGTTTATAACTCACATCTACTTCATTATGTAATAACATCTATTTTAACATGTTTTCACAGAATATTAATGCAAGACTTATTCAGATAGAAGCCATATTTATAATGATAAAATTTCAATTTAATCTACATAATCAACATAAAATATTCTGATTTATTTGCTTTGGATTAGATAAAAAAAATAATTTACTTTTTACATTGAAATATGAAAATATCAAGAATATGAAGTTGCCGAATTTAAAATTTGATATGTATTTTTTTTGCATTTATTAAACAAAAAAATGCTTATGATATTATATCGTACTAGTTTCTAATATTCTTAGTGAGATATTAAATTTAATAATTGTATATTTTTAATAACTTTGAATATACTCATGCAATAAAGTTTAATTATTGTTGATCTTAATGCATAAGACAAAATTAATATCTGTTTGTACTGTAATTACTAAAATGAGTTTCCATGTGAATTTTAAGCACTTTTAATTTAATATATTGTTATTTAAAATAATATAATTATGTATGAATAATATACAATTTATTTAAAAAGACAAATTCTATATTTTTCAATTATTTATATGATGAATTATAACATGTGATATCATCTTAACATTAGTCATTTCCCATTCTACCTTGTAATATTTTTTCCAATAGCTTTGTACTTATTTTCTATGAAATATAATTATAATTTTCATCCAGAATAATTTATTATATTATATAGGAAATAGCTTTGTCAAAAATATTTATTTTAATATTCTACTACATGGAATACACTTATGAAATATTAAAACTTTTTTATATTTTAAAATTTTTATACAAAATGTGAATTCTGAAATAATTTAATTTCAAAGCATTTAATGTGAAATTCTTCAAAGTTTATTGTTATATTATTCTGAATTTATTTAATAAATGGAAATAAAAAACTTTAAATTTTCATAGTAAAGAATTTAACACTTCATGTGGAAAGCATTCCGGTATTTTGCATTGTTACGGTATTTTGCATTGTTAACCTTTAATATTTTGCTCCATAATATATAACAACAGAACATATGGGGAATCATATAAATTCTCTCACTGATGTAAAGCCATTTTGCAAAAAAATAAAATAACCAAAATATAAACATTAGGAAGTGTCATTTGGCATATTTGCTAAAAGCAAAATTTAAAAATCAATAGTTTACATAGTAGAAAAATTGAATATTTCTATAAGTCAATGAAAAATAAAGATATTATATATACCCTTTCTTTTTCAACATACCCTTTCTTTCATTTGTAGACAAGAAAATTACCTATTTATTAGAAATTCAATTCTATTTATTAGAAATTCAATACAATTAGAAATCCTATTTATTAGAAATTCAATATCACACAAAGCATATGTAGTTATTTAGATTATAGTGATGTGAACATAATGTGAAACTGCTTACAAATATATGAAATATGTAAATATCACCTGTAAATACTCCTTTTTAATTACTTTTGTAAAAGATCATGTTAACAGATATCATAAAAATTTCTTTTTTTAATAAAAGCATCGAAATAATTGTTTTATATATTTCATAATAAAATATTCAATTTTTATTTGAAAAAGAGTACAATATATGATAATAAGGTAATTATAATAAGTATTACGTGACAAAAATATATAAGTTTGAAAAAAATATTTCGATTTATGTAAAAAGATTTATTAGTAGTTCTATTCATTAAATATGTTCTATACTCTGAAATGAATTAGAATTATATTATTAAGAGAGAGAGAGAGAGAGAGAGACCCATATAAATACGTAACTTTACTTGTGATTATAAGTTAATATCGTATGTTTAATTACATACAATTAAATAAATGTTTTAAAGCAAAGGTATTTAATTTACTGATAAACAAAAGTTTGATTAGAAAATCCTGATGTAATTCAAAAATGAGAGGGGCAATTCAATCAAACAATATCATGCTAATATTGCCAATTCACAACAATAATCTCGGCTGATAAGATGTCTGTTTTAATATCCTGGTAAAATATAAATACTTCAAAAAATCTAAAAATATAGTGTAATTCGTCTTATCTTTTTCTTCCCTTTCAAATCGTCATTCATAAATCATTGAGAAAATTTAGCATAATGTAAACAAAAAAAAATTATTATAGTTATTATTAAATTTTTAAACTTTTAGAAATATATAATTATTTGTTTGTTTCTATTTTATTATCAAGCAGTAAAATTTCTATAATCAATGCTTTATAAGGAAATGCATTAATACTATAAAAAAGATATTTGGTTTCGGTCTAATTAGTTAAGGAACTAGGGTGTTAAGCAAGAAATATCAGATTAATAAGATTGATTATATCTGCTCAAAATTTGGAATTAATATCTACTGAAAATATACCATCGTGTCTTATTAGCTTATAATTAGATCTTAATCGTGTTTTATTAGAACATTATTTCTTAAAGGAAATATTTTTATTACTAGATAAGATCATGCTTTTTAGAATGAACATGCAATGGAAAATTTAAAAAAAAATAGAGAGGAATGGAAAAACATAACAAATTCTAGTTACATCGTTCATATAAAAGTATATAACTAAAATTTTAGTTTTTTAAGCCTGCGTTAATATTTAAAAAAGAAAAATTATTTGCGTAACATTATGTTTATTTCCTCCAAAATATTGACTATTAATTTATATTTCCTCCAAAATATTGACTATTAATTTATTACATCTATCTTTCACATAAAATTTTATTATTTTACAAATTTACTATTATTTATTTTTTTATTTTATTTATTTATTTATTTTAATTTTCATATATTTATTCATTTATTTATTTTAATTTTCATATATTTATTTATTTATTTATTTTTGCTTTAAAATAAGTAAGAATAAAGGATTATGCAGAAACTCTTTTTATGTTGTTGTTAAGGAAACAAAAACTTTTTGGGACTTTTTAATGTATCTAATATAAAAGTCTACAACAAAAGTGGTTGTTCTAGAATGTCTTAAAAGAGCCTGATATTACTAACTATAGCCCTATTCAACTTGTAACAAGACTTGCCTCTATCCATATCCTAGAATTAAAATTTACAGTTATCGAGAAATGTTTAATATTAACAAAAAACATCAAATAATAAATTTTTTTAATAAACACTATTTATAATCTAATTAATATACACACTGATTAAATTTGAATTTAAAAAGAAAAATTAAACAAAGCATGAAAATATTTGTTATTTAATAATGGCAGATAAACAAATAAGAAGTTCGAAGCAAAACTGTTAGAACCAGTAATATAGGATTTTTGAAAATTAGGTTCCATACAAGCAATGAGTATTCTTTTACCCTGAATATCTTTGATTTTCACAATAGAAAACGAAAGAAAGATATTTAGAGATTGAATGACCCAAAGTTAGAGTTGTTGTTATTCCCGTGTGCTTTCACAGTGCGTTCTATGCAGTAAACAATATTAATACAGTAAACAGTACAATAATGCAGTAACTATATGCAATATTCATTGACAAAAACAAAATCGAAATCATTAGTGACCATATGCAATATACTAATGTGATAAAAATTGAATTAATATCGCAAAGCATTGTAAAATTTTGCTTTACTGATGTTACTAAAAAGTAATTTAAATATACCCATGCTTCTTGATTCATTTTTAAATTCAATGTTAAACTTAGTTCTAACAAAGCCAGCGTAACAAACGTAGGAGAGAAGTTTTTCCCCAGGCCTATCCGTGAGTTGATACCGTTGTGTGAATGCTCTTTTAAACCATCTATCCATCATTATTCAAATCACGGAGGTTGAAAGTAATTACTTCACAAAGGTTAACGAACCCACTGTACCGCAGTGGTACTATACAAAGAAGATTGTTCCATTAAGATAATAATTATAAATTATCCTTAGAAATCAAGCGCATCTTCAAAGTGTTAATTTGCTGTCATATCCAGAGAAATTATATGACCATCTATCTCTGATCCATTAACCAGATTTGGGACATTTACTCTACGCTAGATATCTGTTCCTATTCAATCTTCTGGGGTTATTGCTAATTTGATAATCTTTGTTGTACCAACTTTTAATCATTTTTTTTAAAGTATAACCAAAGTATGCTTATATGAGTGACCAAATCTCTATTTATATGCTCTCATAAGTGGTATTCATAGTAAATCTACTTATATTAAAAATTATGTTTGTTAAAGTTGATAAAATTCAAAGGCATTTCGAATTAATTAATATTCACTATGTATAAAGAATGAACGAATATCCTGTAACTGTCTTTAATTTAACAAAACGTAAAAATTAATTCATTTATTTTATCCTGTTTTATTATTATCTATTGGTACTTTTTTTCTTTATGATTCCTACTCGATTTGAGTGTCTCTAGAATTACTTCATTGCTTAAGCATCGTTTTTTGCCTAAATAAAATGATGTATAGCAAGCGATGTTATGATATCCTTTCATTTAGATAAATTATAAACTAATGAGATATAAGGATAACAAGATAAAATAATGAGATATATTTTATCCTGTTTTATTATTATCTATAAGCATTTTTTTTCTTTTAGTTTTCTACTCGATTTGAGTGTTTCTAAAATTTCTTCATTGCTAAAACATCCTTTTTTGCCTAAATAAAACGATGTGTACCAAGTGATGTTAAAAATCTCTTTTCATTTGGATAAATTATAAACTAATGAGATATTAAAATTAATTTTATAGCTTATTATTAATCAAAAATATAGAATTCATTTCAGTATTCAGTGGTTTAGATTTGTGTTTTCAAACATTTTTTAATCTTTCATTTTTCAGTTATTCTATTACATTATTCAGATATTTGTTTGAATTCTACTGATTAAGGAAACAGTTTGAAAAGAAAACAATTTGAAAAATAAGTGATACAGGAAATAGAATTTTAATTAAAGCAAAACTCATCTCTCATCAATAGAACATATGTCTTCCATTGTCATAATATGAAATTTCGATAAAAAAAAAGAATATATCTTAACTTAATTATTAACTTAATCTTTTGTTTGTATTTTAATAATATAAAATAAAATAAAATTGTTTGAGTTGTCTAATGCATAATAATGTATAGCTGAATAAATTGCATTAATAATTTAAATGCAAAGTTTTTAAACTACAAATATTAATGCAAACATGTTTGTTTAACTAAATTTTCTAAAAGTAAAAGCAAATTTGAGTGCAGTATTAATTCTATGTAAATTTAATCATATTCAAAAACTCTCTGTCTGATTTATATCGTTTAATTTTTTCCTGGTATTGTCATCGACGTTCATTCAAACCTTGGACTTAAACTTGAATTTATTCCTCAATAAAAAGATCCATAATTTAAATAAATACATTTTCTAAAATTTCAAGGTTGTCATATTTTAGCAGCAAACATCATTCACCTTTAACTTATTAAAACTTCTCTTTTTGATCCACTTTCTTTGCGCATATCTGTCATGCGTGAGGCAATGCTCCACTGCATAAATAACCGACAATTTCCCTTGACACACATTCGTATTGGATCCCCTTATCCGTGACCGTGACTTACAAAAGTATATACACCTGTTAACAGTGTTATTTTTATAAATATTTACTTTCATTTTCCCTACGCACAGTAACCAATTAAAAGGCATGAATTTTCCTGTATTGTTTTTTTTTCCTCTATAAACAGAAGGGGATCCTTTTAAAATCTTTATTCTAATCCCGTATTTTTAATAAATAATAATAATAATAAATAATAAAATAATTGTTGCTTTTTTACTATTTATTAATAATTATAAGTATTAAATAACAATTTGGTCTAGAAAACAAATATGCAGAATGTTATTCAATAAATTATATTCCTCATCGAAAAATTTTCCATGCTTTAATTGTAATTCCTTTTTCCTCTATTTGATTTCCTAGTAATGTGTTTTACTTAAAAACATATCCGATGTTGAAAGGATTAAATATTAGAAAAAGCAGGAACTAAGAGCAACTTAACCACATCTAATTTTTTCAATGGTGCCCTCAATAGCAGAAAAGATTTCGGAAGTATTTGCTTCCCATTATTAAATAACTGGTCGATTTGTTTACAGGTTTATTGAAACTTTTAAATAGTGCTTAGAATCTTCCTGGAAAATCTTAATACTAGTGTGTCCCACATTTCAATAAAAATATATGAATTGTTATATGTTTGTAAATAAAATAAATGCATTAAATAATTGATTGTATGAGAACTTACTGTTTTTCCGCATTTGCGTGTACTCAAAATCCAAATAAACTTTTACACTCATTTCAATTATTAATTTTTGCAGTTTGTAAAAGTAGTGCAAAGTCAAATCTAATAAAATGAAGATGTGAACACTGAGAATGTGTTGCATTTTGTGTATCAATTGTTATAAGCATTTTGTGTTTCGTACAACTCAAACAATTTAATAAAAATACGTGAATTTCAATTGCTAGCATACACGTGCATATATTAAATCAAAATTAATTCATTGAAAATAATTTGTTTTTAATACTCTTATTAAAATCCAATAAATTTCTTCAATTAGCTCTTAGGGCATTCAAGCGATCAATTTACAATTTATAGTCATATTCGCAAAACATAATATTTTATTGGAAATTTGTTTTCTAACACATAAATAACTTAAATGTACTCATATATTGCACAACTAATCTAAAATCAATTCATTGTATCCCTTAAGAAATTATATATACAGTATATAGAAAATATAAAAATTTAATTATAAAATACCAATTATTAAACTAATACAATAATTTTATACTGTCGAACATAAATGTATATAAGCCAAACAGAAATAAACAGATATAATTCAGTACAATCAACTTCTGAAATTTTCCTATGTATGTAAAAATTTACTTAATTATTATAAAAATATTTTTATCATAGAAAACCTCAGAAACCTCCACCTAAATATATATAATTAACCAAATATCAACCAACATAGAAGGAGAGATTTTCTGTTTCGTACATTAATTACAGCGTTAAAATAAATGCTCTGTACTTTCAAGCTCCCCATTCTAATTCTATTCGTAATTGAAAGTAGCGAATAAAAGCTTTAATATGTGCTTTTCACTTAACTGAACTCGGAACAAGCAATTTCCATAATTATTTTTATCTCTACTTATAGGAGTAAATGTGGGCGAAACTTTAGTAACAAGGGAATAATTTACAATAGCTACTTCACTTTGTTGAATATTTTGCTGTTATTTATTAATTAAAGTGCTTGTAGCTTTTACTAGGTATTCAACAGTTTGGAATTCAATGATTACAATCTCTGTACATTTTGTATAATTATATTCTGTATCTATTTCTATTACAAAATTTTGCTGCATATTTGTATTAAAACTTTGCTCACTTAAATTGAAAGAACTTGAAATGTACATTAATATTATATATAAATGCTATGTATTCAAAAGTTAAAATCTTGTTTAACATGTAAAGCTTCTAATATTCAAAAGTTGTATTTGTTTTAAAAGTGAAAAACATACTGAATTAGTTATTAC
>JAPDSC010161436.1:1006057-1059294 GCA_026290005.1 Latrodectus geometricus
ATATATATATATATATATATTAAACGAAATGTGATTATATGATTGATTGAGTTTATTTCCTCGAAATTCCCAAGTATTTTATATTTCTAAATATTTGGGATATTTTTGAGCTATTATATTTCCATTCAAAATAATATACAGATCCGTAGATCGAACTTTGCTGATTTCCGCCCTTGCTCTCACTCTACTTCATTTGTACTGTGTTTTTTTTCCTTACGAATGTAAGATTAATTCAATCACCATTTTTCTTCATTCTAAGCAATGTCTCTGAAAGTCTCCAGCTGAATTGAAACTGTACTCGATTCTACCCACTTTATATTAGGTTTTGATGTTTTGGACAAATTTTTAAATATTTAATAAAAAGGAAAATATTTTTAAATTAAAATATTGCACATCTTTTAATGTCTATATCTGATCGCTGCAGATGACTGTTTCGTAATTATAACTCCTGACTAAGTCATACGATCCATATCTGAGCTGGCATCCTCTTTTCCACATCAGATCATCGGAAGCTGATTGGACCTTACAAAAGTTTTAACATGAATAGTCCCTTTCAGCCTGATTTTTCAAAGTCAATTGGATTTTCAGAGTTAATTAAGTGATGGGTCAGGTATTGAACTCACTACCTCTTACACTAGGCAATGTCAATTCTTCGCACTCAGGGGAATTGATTTTCTAAACATTCCTTAATCAAAAAGAGGTACTCTCTCATTTTTTAAAAATAATCAAGATTTGTTAAAATTTCCACAATGAAGAATCTATTATTGTACTTTCTCAATAATGTAAAATGTCTTAAATGTGGTCACCCATTTTAATATTTTATTTTAGCTATTATTGATTCATAAATTTATTTTTATAGAAAATTTAAACACAATAAAATTACATTTTCTTAAAAGGAACATTTTTCCAGTCCTTCACAATTATCAAATCATTTCTTTTTTATTCCGTAATTGGTCTTTTGGCAGTGTACTCAATATTTTCAATTATTTAGTCTATGGACCATCTGATGGCAGCTATCGAAGACATCGTTGGCCAAACAATGGGGAATTACCACTTGAGAGACAAGTAAGTAATTCGTCCCCATTTATCTTTGACAGTTGAATATTATGCGGAGGTCTAATACAATTAATTTTTCATGATTTCAGATTCAAATATTACAACAACAGATTCATCCGTCCGATACTAACCAGAGAACATGCCAATGCCGAGCCAAAAATATTCGAGACGTATTCCAAGCTAAATGTAGCGGATGCCATGAATCTGGTGAAGCAGAACTCCACTCTTATGCCCGGTGCTATAGGGAATGATTTGGGTGTTTCACTGTCTTCTATATTCAGGTCATACACCCAGGCCAACCTCGGTAAAAGGTATAAAACAAACCTATTTTTAATTTAATCAAGTTAAGTTCTTATAATATAAATACAATTATGCAATGAATTAAAGAATTTTTATTATTATCATTAAAAATCAGCGATAATTGTATGGCAAATTTAATCCTACGTACATTTTTACATTACATTGTCAAGATGAAAAGAGACAGTGCACCTAAAAACACATTCTAATGTTCATAGATTCCATAAGTAAAAAAGCATGCATCTGTAAAATCGTACGCCGAATTCAACAGATTTTTTTTACTCTCCTCTATCTCTTTTAACTCAATAACCTCTAAAATAAAATTCAAAATATGTTGCGTTGATTATACAAACCACTCCAATGACTGGGTTAAATATAATTCAGTTTACACAAATTAAATAGACAGTTATATATCGTTATTGAAAACTTATATGAATCTCTTAAAATTTAATCAAACATTATAAGAATTTTTTTATTTCGATTTAATTTTACGAAATAGATAACAAATTGTGTTGTTAAATTTTACTAAGTAATCATAATAATGAAGTAAAAGGACAAAGAATGTATTACATTTATTATTAATCTAAAATGCACATATTTTTAAAGCAGGAATTGTTTTTTAATTTAACATTTAAAATGTATATACTCTCTTTTGGATTTTCTTTTTCCAGTTCTATTCTTCTTTCTTTGGACATTAATACATTCTTTACATCAATTATTATAAATTCATTATTAAAAAAGAAGACTAAATTTTTCTTATTTTTCATTCATTTTATATTCTTTTAACTTAAAAAGTATATAATTGTACTTGATAGTGAAATTAACTTACCGTGCAGTTTATATTGAAAATCAAATAATAATAAATACTTAATAATTTTTAAAAATAATCAAAGTTTTAAAGGTTAAATATTAATTAAAATATATTGCATGTTTAAAGAAAAACTAGCGAGACAAAATGAAGTACTTATCTTCAATGTGAGACTTTTAATACTTTCTATTCCCAGAGTTTATATTTCATTTAAATTATATTCAAGTCTTTTTCTGTCAACGTGAATACTTTCGTCAGATTTTATTAAATAAATGTGAAATACTATCTTTATTTTAATAGAGAAGTATATTTTATTTTTCATAGCCCAACGGATGAGAAGATGGCCAAAAACAACAACGACATACCCCGTAATAATTCGAGTTTTCTCAATATTGACATCGCGGAACTTGCCTATTCTCCAAGTAATAAAGATTTGGCAGACGCACAGATTCATCACATTCTTTCAGATGCAATGTTCAAACCGCAGAGGAAAGTAAGTATAGACGATATAATATGTACTTTTTTGTGAGTATATTTATACTCTATGTGTGTGTTATATCATAGTCAGATATTTTTAAACTAGAGTGTTCTAGTTTTGTAATCATAGATACCTCATTTCGTCTTTAATCTAAGACCTGGAAGTAATGTACCTCTGCTATCAAGTTATTTGCTTACTATGATATTGGGTTAAAGAAACAAAACAACCGTTTGAAGAATTTTCCAACTTTGGTTAACTATTTTAAAATGGGTAATCCTTACAATAAGAATATGAAATTATAAACATTAAACAAAAAATTACTCTAAAAAATCCAATTTAAAAACTCACGATAGAATAGGAAAGCGAGGGCAAGTTGCCAACAAAAAATAAAATTCTTATCTTTGATAGATAATTTTGTCATTTTAATCTATACAGCGCAGCATGTTAATTTATTTTAAACTCTATAAGAAAATAGCAATCTCTAGCAAATTTTTCTCTTAAACTCAATATTGCAAAACTTCACTGACAATATATGGGCAAGCATTTTTTGCTATGATTAAATAGATTTGGATCAAATGATCATGTGGGTAGATTCATGGGATTATAAATGTGTACATTTTAAATAACTCAGCAATCACTGTAATTACACACTTATTATAAAGATTTTAAGGGCAATACACATAAATAAATGCTTCTATCACAATAAATTCTTATTCAGTTTTTTAGATATGTAAAATTACAGCTGGCTTGTGATATATATCTAGCAAATATACATGCATTGTTTGTCTCATTGTTGCAGAAAAAATTTAAGAATTTCTAGAAATGTTCTTAAAGAATATAATAATAAATGAGTTTCTGTATTAATAATATATTTTTCTTTTTCAGAGATACATCAGCAGGAATACGATGTACGATCGCAGCACAAGTCATACTCCAGATCCCCACCAAACTCGTCTTCAGATTCGCCATCTGATCGACGAGCGTATACCTCACAGAAGGTTAAGCAGCCACGCTTACACTTCAAATAACAGGCCAAACTTGCCCAACAGCAAAAATTGCAACAACGTGGGCAGCAACTCTGAACGAAGTTTGGGCTCTAACTCTTCCGATGGAAACAATACGAAAGGCCTCATCAGTGGTAGACGAAGTAAGTGCATTTTATATAAAATTCTAAATTAAAATAATCTGGCAATATTTTAAAATCACATTTTATTAAAATGGCTTTAAAGTATTCAGCCTCAAAAAAAGGACATTTAGAAGGCAGCAGTAAATTTTAAAAAGAAAACTGTACAAAATTTAAACAAGAAGGTAAATTTAAGTAGATAGTTACGAAACTGCAGAAAAAGGGTACTTACGAGTACAATGAATACCCAATTTAACAGAAAGATCATGTGTATCCGAATGTCAGGAACTAAACGTCACAGGTGACGTGAGCATAAGCAAAACGCGTGCAGTTCAAGACTACAATCAAAGGAAGAAAAACATCTGGAGAAAGTTATAAACTACATTTTTTCCATATGAGTAAATTTAAAAAAACAGCTGGCGTCGTTGAATGTTTTGTACCAGCGAATACGATGAATCGGCTGCTTCTATAACTGATCAGATAATATAAAGAACCAGTAAGCAACAAGAAACAAGTCATGTGCATTCCATTGTATAATTCGACGATTGTTGAACATCGATCTAAAGAGAACTTTGCATTCGAAATAATCCTGTATCTAGACATGTAATCTCCTACATTGCGTATTTATATTAATGGCAACAACAACTTCTGCATAATCAGGAATGGAACACTTGTGTTTCATCTGTAAAGGGATGGTACTCTGAGACTCTTATTGGGGCCCTTTATGCTGCAGCAATCTGGGATGAATTCATTTTCAAGGGGGATAACCCCTAACCTGCTTTTGGCCAAATTTTTTTCGACCAAAGAATCCTTCGAATAAATATGCCAACCAATTCTCGAGATATAAATGATAAATCTTACTTAGAAATAGGAAAAATATCACTTTGCATTGTAATTTTGATTAATAATCCAGCATTTTTCCAAAACTTTTTAGTAAACTATGCGTAAAGCTTTTTACAAAAAAAAATATTTTTGGTGTCTTAAATATTTACTTACCAGACAATTGAAATTTCATTTTCTAAGAATTAATTTCAAAAAATATTAAAGCACCAAAATCTCTCAGCTATATAATCAATGGAATTTGAAAATTAAATCGAATTGAGACACATTTAAAAGGATGTATTAAAAAAGGGCATGAAACATATCATTTTCAATTGAATTTTCTACGTAATCATTTTTCCAAACAACAAAATTTTAGAGAAATATTTCAATATATTAATATCGTGATTAAAAATTTGTTGCTGTAAAAAATTCATCTACGTAAAGACACTAAATAAAATAAATTATTTTCTTAAAACTTCAAACATAAAATTTCATCCTGTACTTTTATAAAAAAAAATTTTTTTTTATAATCTCTTTCCCTTACAGTTGATCGAATAAGGAGTAGTATCATAAAATAGTAGTATCACTCTGTAGTATCATAAAATAATACATCCAGAAGTAACAGCTATTTTTAGGCATTAATATATTTTATAGTTTCCAAAGGGTTTTTTTTTTGGCAAACCTTTAACAAAATGAATTATTAACCGTCATATTTCAAATTCTCTACATTTTTCAAAAAGTAAATTAACCTTAACCATTATAACTCTCATTCAGTTCTCTTAATAGATATCTTTGTTTTAAGTAATTCTATTTTATTTGCAATCATTAACCAAAAGTTTGGCAGATTTGGATTTTGAAAAATGCAAAAATATCAAGAATAAAATTACAGTAAAAGAAATTAGTCACTCATCCATTTTTTGGTTTTGCCTTTTATTTAAAAAATAATTTAAATGACGAATTGATATTTTTAATAATATCTTAAAAAAATAGTTTCACAAAATTGTTAATTTTTTTTCATTTATATAAACACTGAAACAATTTTTAACATTTTTTTTACATAGCATGGGATGAAGCTGAGAATTCGCAAATCTCGTTCTATTATCCGTTAAATTATTATTCCAGATAACAGAATCTCTAACTTTCTATACATTCTCCTCTTAATTCTACTTAAGTCATTTACTTGTGCCAATTTACAATACTTTGTCAACAAAAATGTGGCATTTCTCACTTTTTTTATTCCAAATAAAAATATCAATCTGCAACCAGTATTTTGATTGTCTTTCTAAGAAAATCAGGTAACATTAGATGCTACCTCACACAAGCAAGTACCATATTCTTTCCTTCAACTTCTACTTATCATGTATATATATATATATATATATATATATATATCTTTGATGAAAGCGAATTCATTTTGTGTTGATATGAATCTCTTTATGTCAGGACAGATTTTAGATAAGTAGTATCTCTTATTTCATGCTGTTTCGAAAAGGTTATAAGAAAGTGGTTTCAGACAAATAGGTTTATAAGCGATTTAAGAGTCGATAAATTATACTTTGCAGAGCATATAAATAAAATTTATCACATGTTTTCCGAATGTCTCTTTCTAATTGAAAATGCATTTGCCTGTCTGATACTGATAACCTGTAACGCTATTAGATTATTCGAAATCTTTGTTTTTAAAAATATATCTATATTATAAGATTCTTAATTTTGTAGTTGGTGTTATTTTACTCTAAAGATTATACAATATATATAAATAACAAAATTGAATCGATTTATTTACAAGAATCAATTAACAGCTACGAATAAACGAAAATTAAATATTCACTACCAATCAGTTTTTCAAAATTTTAGAACCAGAACCAAATGGAGGAGTTTAACTTATTTTGATTGTTGAATGTAAAATAAAAACAAATATCTTTGATTATCAATGTTCTTCTTCTGCTTTCTAATCACCTGTTCTGGACCAGATCAGGTTTATGACTGCTTCCGCCTTCAACCCATCAAGGAACACACCAGGTTTGCGCAGGTCACTCCGCGAAAAGCCAATACATTTCAGTACTACATGTTTAATACTGGCTTCTTCAATGTTGCACTTTGATGAATTGACTCGAGTCCTACTCCCGATTAAACTTCCAGAAAATCAAAGACTCAGTAGGACACAGAGATTGAGATGATTCTTTTCTTAGCCAGCCCGTCGGCGATATCGTTATATTTAAGGTTAGCATGTGATGGTATTCATTGTAAATGTATAATGGAGATCTGTAATAATGCTTGAAGTTTTTTGAAAACAAGAATGCCCCTTTGATCCACAATACTCCTCCAATCTTCAATGAACTGTACTATGGCATTCTAGACGCTAAATCAATCAGTGTCAATTTTTGCTTTCATAACCACTAAAAAGAAATTAAAGAAATTTACTGCAAAAAACATAAAATTTATTTAATGATTAATCTAATCTAATAGGATTTTTAACATAGTTTTAGGCATTTGTTCAATTTAATTTCTCGTATTTTCGTTTTAGAAAACACTCAACCTCCTCCGAAGCTGCGTTTTAGTGTTGCAGACGAAACTTCTTCCGAATGGGAAGCCCCACAACCAATGCCAACCCAAACTGGGGCAGCTATGGACGAGCCTTTGTCCAACTATAGTTCTCTGATGGACGTCTCTTCGACATATGAAGACGATGGAATAGTCTTCACAGCACATACATCACAGAGAACTCCTTCACCAAAGCCACAAACAAATGCCAAAGGTAAGCAAACTATTCTCTAAATTAAAGCTTTTTTCTACGGTTGAATCATCGATTATTCAAAAAATTTAATCCCCGCGAGCAAATTTAAATCTGACAGGAAATTCTATTAATGTAACATATATTACGATCTATATCCATAGTATATTCTTGTGATACAAATGCACTATTTTCAATACAGACATGTAAATAAAAAACGCTATTAATCATACTTACATTCGATTCAAATAAACTAAATCTAAAAGTGACTACCAAGAATAGAAAAATATTTTTATTTTGTTAAAACCACAAAAAAATACATTTCAACATAATTATTATTAAAAATAATGTAAAAATTAAAAGCAAATTTATTAAATTCTTTAACTCTAATTAAGAACTACTTACTTTTGATCCAGAACTAAATGTCGATGTCTAAGTGGAACTTTCTCTCTTCTATACACCAGAATATATCTTCAGGTCCAATAAACATTTAATGTTTATAAATCCTCGTACTAAAGCCTTCAGTTACGGCAAGAAAAATAAAATAAAAAATTATTATAATAGCAATAATAAATTCCTTAATCAATAAAAAGTTAGGACTCACAATAACAATTTTGAACAGGTAAACTTCTCAAATGCTGCTTGTAAAATAGGGATATATCTAGCTCAACAAGTCATTATGCCATTCATGGCTCGTCACCTTCAGACTATCCTAGTGCCATTTCTAAAAGTATTAAGTAATTTAAATTTAAGAAACTCCTTGTTCAGTACAACAAAAATGATAGCTGTTTTACAGGGCATAGCTACATATACAATAAATAAAAATTAGGAAGACTTAAAATTTGTCTGTACAGTCACCAGACAATCAGATCCCACTACATTCAACAAGTTATTATACATATAAAATTAAGTTTTCATAGATTAAGAACTTCAATAATGAGCAAACGTTTCACTTCGAAGGTATTTAAAGTACATTTTATAAACAGCCATCAAGTCCTCATTTTATATTGATTACGTCTACACCAAAGCATCAAGAAAATTGGGTGGCCGTTTAATGCTACATGCAAAAACAAAATCCCTATTTTAAATTTACGATGCAGAACTTTTTTTGATGTATCATAAGAAGCAAAATTACGTAATATAAATTACTCAAATCTTGATGGTATTTACTTATTCGTTGAATCAGAATTCATAAATTTTCTAAAAGCATTCAAAACCATTCTGTATGCACCTATAAACAGATTAAAAATATTATTTTTTCCCTACATTTCACAGAACCACTTAATTTGCTAGCTAATTTGAATGTAATAATTATTTTTTGTAAGATAATAAATGAATTAGTAAAAACACTATTATACAGTTTACTAAATTCTCTATCAAATGCAATTTTTTTAAGTATCAACTCTAGGCTAACCAAAAGTACTTTGCATTTTTGCATTTCTGATAATAGAAAACGTATAATAATAACAACAGTAAATTGCATATATTTATGCATATATTTATATATCCACACATATTTTTTATATATTTTTTTAAAAAAAATTCATTATTTCATAAATTTTTAATAGATGCAACCTCCGAATCAGACAACGATGACGATACTTCATCGTTTTCTGCACCACCAAAGACAATAACGGAGCTAACGCTACCGTGGAAGCGAGACGTCGAAACTGGAATTGGAGAGTATCCAGACTCTGAGAGTTTTGTTCATCGCCAGCAAGAGTTTCCATCGTGGATCGAAAACAGAGATTATCTTATTCATGGATCCCCGACAAATACGTTGCTCAGTCGATTAGGCAACAATTCCAAAAGAGTGAGTGCGCCAGCTTTGTTTGATATTTTCAAGGACGCCGATTCGAAAGCGAAACCTGTTGCGCGGAGTAACAGCCAAGAATCCTTATGTACCACAGTCACCCGTCGCACCAGCGGTGATAGTAATGATACAAACTCTTCATCCAAGTCCATCAAAATAAACATGGAGCCTTCTCAACCCAAGGATGTCATCATCGAGATCAAACTGAATGGCAACAGCATACCAGTCACCATGTTGAATGGCAATGGTATAATTGATGACAACCCTGATTGTCAAGCCACACGACTTTAAAGCATCTTGAATAATACAAGCAAAATATGCGTTTAGCAAACTTAAACTGGAGACTCAAAGAGTTAAGCTAAGTCAGAAACTAAACATTCTCGGAACAGTTATTAGTTTTGAAGAAAATAAGTTTTCAGGTTTAGCAATTTTGGTGCTGCATTCTTTAATACAATTATAATTCATAAAGTTAGAATATAAATGCTTTTAAAACAATATATTCTAAGATATTCATTCAATATAATCGATTAAATTTTTTTGATTCTTAAAATAGTAGTTTTCAGTTAAGCTTAAATTGAAAATTTATCAAATATAGATCAGATATTATTTTTCATTAATGACATGTGACGTGAAATTATCAATATCATTGGAAACTTATAATTAAAATAAGTTTTTAATAAGTCTATTTGTATAGTAGTTAAAAAAACAAGATTTCTTAATTAATGTATTAAATTACTGTATTAGAATTACATTCAATTAAAATTAGGGAGCCTGCTATGTGAAACTATTCAATTTTATTCTATTCAAATATATTTTGTATGCGATCAACACGTCCTCACTGTGCTTACATGAAGAAATAGATATTATTAAAAAGAATAAATTATTAGCGCCACTTTATATATGTACACATTATTCAAATTCCTACAAATTTCATAAATTTATCATATATTTCAAGAAAGTTTAAAATTTGCTGAAGCTTTAATACATTAGCGCAAATATTTGTGATAATTTTATTGGAAATGAGCTTAGTTTTATTATTCCAATAATTCTAAGGTGAGATGATCGAGCTTTAAATATTTATGTTAAATAACCTGTTTCGACATCACAATGCCCATTTTGTTTTTATACATCGCAAATGTTATTTTTAAAAATGTTTCTTACAATTTTTGAATATTGGAAAGAAAAAAAATTTCGAAATTTTTAGGAAAATGTATTTGCACACAATATTTTAGGGGACATTCAACTATTACCTAAGCAACTTAGGGGGAAATATTTTACGGTTTGCTAACTAGGGGGATACAGAAGAATATTTGTCATCCTTGTGTAAGTGTATGAAATATAAAATAAAATGTCATTTTATTAATGATTCATTTCATTCACATAAAAAACTTTTGTGTCATCTGACAATTGAAATCAAAGTTATTCTCATGATTAATGAAATCAGTATTTTGGCATTTCTTTTAATCATTATGTCTAATAAATATGATAAGAGCATAATGTTAATAATTATTAATTTAAGATTATTAATTCAATAACAATGATTATTATTCCATTTGCTAAGCATTTCATTAAAGACCTGCATGAAAATCTAATATTTGTAACATAAAAATTATTGTAAGTAAGAGTACTTCAGTTTTTTAAAACTAATTACTTATATTTTGAAGAATCCAAAATTATAAGTTATATTTAGTTTATTATATAAGTTATATTTAGTTTTAAAAATTATAAATTGCATAAATATTATTAATCATATTTAATGCAATCACAATATAAAACGGGGCAAGTAGTTCTCTCATAATTATAATTAGGAACACCTATCAGCTCATTTTTGTTTACAAGGGAAGGAAGGAGAAAAAAATGTCAAAAGTATGCTTATATAATATGTTAATGTCCCCTTCAAACTTCAACACCAAGATCAATTTTAAAAAATCCTTAAATAAAGAAAATCATTTAATGTGATAAAAATCAATTTGCTTAGTATATGAGAGCCAACACATTACAAATGAAATTTTTACAGCAAAAATATTTTTCTTTAAATATTATATTCAAGACATACTCGTTTTTATTGAATGATGATACTAATAAAGTAATATTTTAATTTTCGACCTTTATGTTAAATAATATATGAAAATATACGTGTGTATACTTTCATTATTCTAACTTAAAAGACAAAAAATATTTTTTTGTAATTTATTTATATAAAAGAAAATTTTTGATTATTAATTCATATGTATATATGAAGTTGCTCATATGTATATATGAATATTGCTTTAAATTATTTATAAGCAACATGCAATCACGATTTAATTTATAAGAGGGAAATTTCAAAAATACTCATGTTATATGGAAAAATTTACAATATATATAATATACAAGATTTAAGGAATGTTTTTATGAAAAAACTTTTGAACACAAAAATTTATAATAAATAAGTGAATGAGATCATACAATCATCAGCACAAAACAAATTGCACAAATAATATATGAATATGTTGTGATTATTTCACATCAATTTTGCTCTTATCCAAAACAAAAAAATGTTTTAGAATTCATATATTCTTATACGATAACATGTAAAATATATATTAGAATTTGTTTTTAATAAAACAAATTTTAATCTATAAAGTTTAATTTACTTAGAATTGTTTATAAATGAAATACAGTCAAAATTCCTTATTTTTAAAAATCTTCAAAACGAAATTCGAAATTGCATTGCATTTTTATAATTAGTTGTATCAAAACAGTGAAAATGATTAGTGATTATCATCATAAATTTGTTGATTTCATGAATTTGAATATTAAAAAGTTTGGTTTTCACAGCAAAAAAAAATATTTAAGAAAGAAAAAGATTACTTATTGGGAGATATTGTTTAAAGTAAACAGAGATACAAAACGATAATTATATTTATGCATATATAAAAAAATTTATAAATCCATTTCAAGCATAGAAATTTTCACTTCAAAGGAAAACGAAGATTACATGAAGAATTAATAATTTTATTAAAGGAATAAAAAAATTTCAAATTTATTATAGAATCTGTAATCAAATATTTTAAATATTATTTTAATAACAATTTCAAATTAATTCAATAATTAATAATTTCCTGTTCATTTTTATACTTCACGAAATTAATTTTACTGTCACTGGTTTTGAATAAGATAAAAAAAATTATAATTTAAACAGCAGGATTAATACGTTATCACTTAAAATGCATTCTGGAATAAGTGATTTTTATCACTATTAAAAAGGCAGCTGAAAATACTAAATATGTAAGTGTCTGAAAGAATTGTTCCTAGATTTGGATTGTACCTTTGTTATTATCATGTTAATGCCGTCCTTGCTGCAACAAAAAATTGTTTTCTACATGTATATATTTGCCTTTTTTTCTTTTGCTGTATATATTTTAGCTTGTGCCTTTTAAGAGTTGTACATTTGCATTTTACAATATATTTCACAATATAACCAAAATTAACTTCATTGAAAATTAATAAACTGTTGTGAAATTGCAATTCACTTTTATGCACATAAAAATGTATATTTTTAATATCAGATGTAATATGCTTTGTAGTGAGATTAGTGTTATAAAACAATTCCATCATTATAATATAATAAAGATTTTAGATTAAGCATTGTTTATTTCTTTCAACAAATGTACCATGTAATCATGCACCACTGCCAACAATTAGAGATGCAATTTATAAAAAGTAATAAATAATAAAGTAACTTATAAAATTTCTGAATATGAAATAAAGGAAATTACAGAAGCCAAGTGAAAAAAAAATTATTTAACCTTCTGAAAATACGAATAAATCAATATTTAATACAGACAAAATTAATCCTTCATTTTTTATTGTTAACTTATATTTATTCTTAAAAAGTATTTTTAAACTATATATAATATATAAAAAATGTTCTATATTTTCATTCATTACATAAATGTTATAACATTTTTTGAATTCAAGAATGCATAAAAATAATAATTATTCCAGTAAGGGCGTTTAGAAAAAGAATAAAAATTTTTAACTAAACTACAGATATTTGTTAAATAAAACATAATTTATATTCACTCATAAACGATTAAATTTTACTTTCTTTTAAGGCCTTGATGGAAATCTAAATATTAAACTTAGAAATATTTAAAATTACATTACTTAAATGCATCCTATATCTTTTTATTTTTGTCTTAAGACATTCTTTTAAATTTTTAAGCTTAAATTTTGCATACATTCCAAACAAAATTATTTTTAAAAATAAAAAAACTCGATATATTAAAATAAATGAAAAAAATACAAAATACAGTATTTTTGCTCAAAAATCTCTAAAAATAACATTTATTTGGAATGTATTTTAATTAAACAATAATTTGTTCTTAAAAGTATACTAATTTTTTCTATAAGAAGTAATAGATATCTTCTTTTAAAAGTAAACAAAGCGAAAGCATTCTTTTTGTCCACACATGCAAAAAACTTAAGTTGAAATTTTGAAAATTAAGTAACAAATGATGTAAGCTATTTCCACGCAAAATATTGGGAAATCTATAACTTAAATTTCTGTATAATAGTTTTATAACTAAAAAGTATAATTACATATAATAATTAGATTAATTTTAACATAAATCTAGCATTTAGACTAGTGGTACCATTATGTAGAATGAAAAGACAAACATTTTGCTACTGAAATACATGTTAGTGCGATAAAAAAGCTTTTAAAGGTCATTAATTATTTCATAATACAATAACTTAGAATAATAAAGCTGAATTTCACTGCACGCAAAATTATTGCTTCATAATTGAATTTGAATATAACACAATAGCTTTAAATTTTATGTAAAAAGTATTAACATAAGACACAAAAATTTGTAGAGTGGTAAAAAATAATGAATGACCTTCAATTTTTCCAATACTTTTTAATAATAAAAAGTAATGAATGACCTTAATTTGATTTCATAGAAATATTATATTATAATGTGACTACTTAAGTTGATTTTTTATCATGCGCTTCTTTTTTTTTCTCTCCTCCTTCATCAAATAAACATACTTCAACATATGTTGAACACTAAATATATTTAATTATTAAGAATCTAATTGCAGTAGAAAGATAAACAATAGCTACAAAAACTGAGAAAAGCATTTCCTTTTCTATATAAAATAAAAGGTAAAATATGTCAATACCTAATTTATAAAAATTAAGTATTGACATATTTTATCCCTATCTATGAAGTCTCAAACTTAAAGAGTAGTTTTAAATTATAAATAGGGAAAAACTATTTTTTAAATTCTCACAACTAATAACTGTTTATTTTCTCTTCATTAATGCAGCTCATCACATTTCACTGATACAGCTCTTTCATTTTAAAACACAAAGTGCAAGCAAGCATGATATTATAAAGTAAAATATAAAACAAAATTTTTAATTTTTCATATATTAATAACCTTTTCAAAATTACAATATACATGAATTGTATGTATCTGTTGATATTAATGCAATTTAAACGGATAGAAAAATATGCCTAAGAATTACAAATAATTTTTATACCTATAATTTTATAGTTTACATTGATTTCATAGAAAAAAACATCTTATTTTGATCTTTTGTAAATAATTTGACAAAAATATTTTTACCATCAAAAGAACACTTTAATAAAATGCTTAAAAATACAAATAAACATTGTACAAAAAGCAAAGAATAAAAAATACACATCTTAATGCCACAACTCCAAATACAAATCAATGCATAATACAACTCATAGCGCTATAAATCACAACTGCAATATAGAAAAATTGGAAAATGATACAAATCTCGCCCCCCCCCCCCCCCCTCGCACTTTTTTTTTTTTTTTAAAGAATTTAAAAAAATGAATCTTTCTTTCTTAAAAAACTTCTCTTTCACAGAATATTTTTACTTTTAGTCGATCAGTAAAAATCTATAGTAAGCATTAGTTTTGTACAACATTAGATACATGTATATAAAGACATTTATATTGTTCAATACTAAATAGAACATTTTACTTTAAATTTTTATTTGTTCAATAATTGCTTATAAAGCAATGAAAATTTCTAAATGAAAATAAAATTGCACAGAGCAAACATTAAAGCTGAAAAAATTAATGATTTTAATATCTTATTCTACTTAATATATACAGATACAATACAATACAATCAAAATTGTACAATAATTAGAACACATTAAGTGAAATGACAATTAGATCAAAATTATACAATTAATTAATTCCATTTATAAAAAATCGAGAAAAGTATAAACATCAGAAGAGATATCTACATTAACACAATTATAAAATTTGTGTCAAACATAGAAATAAGTTAAAATGCAAAAATATTTATTGTTAATCATTAATGTGGAAAATATAAATGCAAAACACATTTAGTATCAAAATATTATACAAATGGAAACTTAATTTTTAATAAATATCAAAATTTGTGTAGAAATTTATAAAAAAAATTACTTAATCTATATATTATAAGCAATATCAAAATGTCAATAAATATTATCATACACAATATTTACAAAAATAATTTTTTCTTATGAAAAGTTCAGTATTATATATTTCGTAATTGTATAAGTCCATTATCTAAACTATCGCAAATATTGTTAATCATATTATTAAACTCTTCTGGCTTATCAGCATATACATGATGCCCAGCTCCTTCAACAACCTGAAATGTGTAATAATTAAAACCGGTATATTATCATGAATAAAAAGCTATATAAAAATAACAGTAAATAACATGTGCTGACCAATTTAAATTCTTAATAAATACATAAAATCTATTACAGTTCAATTAATAATACAATATTTAACAGTAAATAAAATATAAAAGCTATAACTCTTTAAGTAATACATATAAAGAAGAAATTAAAAAATATATATTTTAAAATTTGGTAAAATAAATTTTTTTAACTGATGATTTTTCAGAATTCATTTAAAGTTAATTTTTAAGTAAAGTCCTGGATTTTAAGAATAAGCAAACACATAATAACTTGCATATACAAATAAAAAAACTCAGATTTTTTTTTCGAAGAAACTGAAGGCATTTATATTTGATATTTAAACAAATATTATAAATCTTATTTCACTTTGATGATAAATTTTTAAATTTTCTATGAAGATGCATAATTTTAAACTGGTAAGCAATTTAAAAATTAATCTTATAATTCATGAATATTCCATTTATATCACGAAAAAGTAATAGATATCAAGTTCAAAAAATAGATTTATTAATTATTCGCATGAATTTTAGAAATGCAGGACATAAAATGGATATGAAAGGTTCATGAGGAAACAAAAACTGGAGAAAATTAACAATAAGTGTTCAACAGATTTTATCCAAAAGAATTAAGTTCCTTAAAAAAAACTTGGCAACTGAGATATCTGAACAACTGAAATCTCACTGAGTTTTAAATTAATTCAATTGCAAATACAATATTTTAATTCTTTAGTTGATACAGGATAATGCATTCCTTAAATATAGTGAATTTAAAATACCTTCACAAAAACTTTTTACAAATATTTTCAATAAAATAAACTCTTAAATTTTTAAAAATAAAAATTTAAAGGATTTTAAATTTTTAATTCAAAATTTCCTTTACTCAAAATTTTATTTAAATTCATAAATAATATATGCCATTCATTAGTGATATTTTGAATTATTGAATTACAATGAAACTGCAATATAAAGATAAGAGAACATAGTAACTGAAATTACCTGCACATCAACATAGGAATTCAGTCTAGAATATTTAATTTGAAGACCTGGTTGCCTATTTATCCAAGAACGCGAGCCATATACAAAAGTTATTGGTAATCGCCAATCTAAACTGTTTAATCTGTACATCATAGGATGTCTTGCCCAACCAGCTTCATCAGTCATAGCTTTGAAAGCTGCTTCACCACTATAAAAAATTTTATGTGATTTTCAGAGAAAATTTAAATTATTTTAGAGTAATTTGTAAGTATGTGAATCAATGTATAACAATTAACTTTTATTAAAATAAATTAATTTATTTATGTAAAAAATAGTTCTCCAAAAAGTACTGTCTAAATGAAAAATTTGCTTTCAAATATTGCTGTAACTTGAAATTAATTGAATTCTCAAAAACGTTAAAATCTATTTTAATGTCTTTTTTAATACTTACATTTTAATGATCAGACTACTTTTTCTTCCAAAATTGCATACTTTCTATTACACATTCTAATTTTACAAGTATTTCAGAGTTAATATATATAACAGTGTTTCATAACCTAATTTTTAATATAAATTTCCTCCTCAGAATAAGATTTTCATAGAAATCAATTTTAACAATAATTATATAAAGACAAAATATTTAAAAATAAATTTTTATCAATTTACTTCAAAGAATATAATTAAATAATGCATACAAAAAAAAAATTATTGCATCAATTCTAGATACATATTTTGCATTACTGAAAAACGTTATGAACTATTACTGAATTGTTTTCAGATTTAGATTGGTGAAAATTCAAGAAAAAAGCTAGTTTATCAATGCTATTTTCCAAACAATAAAATTACTTTCAGCTTCAACAATATCATCAGAAACATGTAGTTTATAACAGAAAATGTCCAGCAAACTACATTATAAGTATAAAAAAATGACAAGAACATTACTTTCCTTGAACTCTATGTAAAAAAAACTTAGATGATAATGCATTTTGTTGATCAAAACTCAAATCAATATTTAAATATTGTTTAAAATATATCATAATTTTTAGACCACGCATGCAAACAAAAATTAAGATATGCTTTTGAATAGGAAAAAATTCCATGCACATGAATATGGATTTAGTTAAATTGTTAACTTTTAGCTTGATTATAAAAAGCAAAAGATAAGCAATTAGAAAGTTACTTTCAAATTTCATATAGGCTACTTTTATTTAAAAATGCTGAAAATGTTTTGAATACATACTGTAATTTTTTTTCCCCAATCAATAGCAAAAAGAAATTAATACCAGCATATGGATCAACATTCTTGATCATTTACTTGATTCAATGACATATGATTTTTTAAAATATCTGATCAGTTTATAATAATACTTATAATGATTTTTTTCTGTTAGCATAATTTATTACATGCGAAACACACTAATAAAGGTATTAACAAAATCAGTAATTTTTCTAATCATTAACAACAAATTCCAGTATTAATACCCTTAAAAAATAGATAATAGAATATGCATAAATAATTTAATAAATATATTAATGCAAAAATTACTAATCATTTATTAAGCAGCTTTTTGGTCTTTTAAATAGTTCTTAATAAATGTTTCTTTATGCAATACTTCGTAGAAATTGTAAAATATCTATCCTTGTATGACCAAATTAGATTGATGATCTACAACTGTTTGAAGTATTAATAAATGTTTTTCTAGAAAAATCAAATTCGCATACAAATGTTAAATATTTTGCAGTAATTTCACAAACAATGAAAAAAAATTTAACTACTGGTAATATTAGGAAAAAATCCAAACTATATCTTCTTTGCTGCTGCAATTGTTATATAGGATATTGAAAGAAAAGTACCACAGTGGACGCCGTATGGAAAAATTATTTTTATCAAATGTAGAAACACCTTGATGCATAAAACATCAAATGTTTATGCATTGAAAGTCTTGTCAGAATTTTGAAAGAAGAAAGTGATTTTTAAGGAAACTGGAAGTATAGTAATTTATACATAGAAGTCCAATTTGAGTTAGAAGTAAGGAGATTTTATTTTACTTCAATGCATGAATTATATCAGTTTTTACTCCTCATAACTAAAATTATGCATCAATTTCTTTTTCAAAAAAAACATCTCAACATTTTGAATAATTTCAATTACTAACTTCCCTTTTGTGCAATTTGTAAAACTTTATAGCATGCATTTCCATTTCACATATTTTATACAATCAACACAAATCTTTACCATAATCACATTTGATTTCCACATCTGAAAAACTAAGGTATATTTAATTGTCTCATTGAAGACAATCAGTTTGCATACATCCAATTCACAGGATACTTGCAACTGCATTCAACAGCTAAATTCGATTGTTAATTGATTGCTTCATTTGCCAAATCAATTAAATCAATATTTTCTGAATTTTATTAAATTTTAATATCAAAGCTCTTAATTGACTCTTAACTGTATACATTCAAAACAAATTTTTCTAGTAATAAAACACCAATAAATGACAAACATTTTTTAAATCGCTGAATATACTTCTAAAACAAATTATTTATAATTTATTTCAGAAGTCAATTTGATGAACTCAATCTTGATCTGCATTTAAATCATAATAAAAATCTAGTTAAATTATGATACTCTTTTTTATCTCATTCAGATATGTCTAAAACTTGTTCTTTTAATTTCATTGTTTTCAATAGATGAGAATTATTATTGCTCATATTGATGAGAAATATAAATTATGAATCGATTGTATTTGAATTGCCACAGAAACAAATAAATTTCAATTTTAGGGTGTGTTGTTTTTTAAAAAGAAATAATTAAACCACTATAACATTAAAGAGAAGTTAAAATAAATTATTCAAAATATTAATGATGGTTCATCAATGTGACTTATGACAGAAACATGGGCTTTAGAAAAAAATTTTATATATATTTATTTAGATTCCTCATCTAATCATAATAATGAAAATTTTCAAACAAATAATTCCATTATTCTGATTAGGAAAGATGATGATGAAACTTTGATCAATCTGAATAGGATCTAAATGTTCAAAAGCATAAAAGAATACAAAAGTTTAAGACATAAAAGTAAATATTTAATACAGGAAAAATATTTGTTAATGCTTTATGTTGATACCATTAGAAACTCAATGGAAAAATAATTTTATATGAAAGGAAAACTGCCATGGAAGCATTTAATTAGTATGAAACTTAACTTGAACAAATGGAAAAACCATTTTGGATAAAGGAACACTGCTATGGAAGCATTTCATTAGTTTGAAACACAACTTGAAGAAATTATTTTTAAGGAGGTACATTAAAATTAAAGAAATAAAAAGAGATAGTCCAAAGTATAAGAGTAAAATTCCAAGATCCCATTTTTTCACATATTTGTGAAGTGGAAAAGATAATATTTAAGTTTGCTAAAAATGTTTTAAGGCACTAATTAAATAAGTCATGGACGATTATACGACTGGTGTTGTAAGGAACAAGTTTCATTGTTGATTGATCATCTTGGTCATCATATTCCTGACAATAAAATTGATGATACATATATTTTAAAAAAAATTTCTCACCTATACAAGTCATTAAACTAGAGTATATAATGCAAGGTGGTTGGTTGGTTGGTTGGTTGGTTGGGTTTTATGGAGCAAAGTCCAAAAAAGACAAGCTGCACCAAGAAATTAAATTTTAAAGCAATATTTTATCAAGAAAACCCAGGCTCAACATTAAAAGATTAAAATACAAAAATAAATGTATGTATTTTTTAAAATTTAAATTAAGTAAAATGAAAGTAAAAATAAAACTTATAAAATTAAATTAAGTAAAATGAAAGTAAAAATAAAACTTATAAAATTAAAGTAATAAAATTTATATAAAATTAAGAAAACCAATCGGCTTTAAAAAGGCAAAAAGGTTTCTGTGGGGTGGCTCCCTTACTAAATCATATAGAATTAAAATGCTGTCAAAATATAAAACGGTAAATGTCAAAATCAGAACATGAAATTAAAATATGAAATGTAGTATATGGTTCATCACACATTTCACACCATGGATTCAATTCATTTAGAAACAAATGTCTGTGTGTGTCTGATACGAAGGCGAATCATACGTATTTCAGCACTTTGTAACAGTAAAATTTGTAATGTGGTGAGATATGGAAAAATGTTATGTAGTTTGTTCGCGACTTGCAGGCTCCATGACTCCTGGCAAAGAGAATGTATGAAGCTTTTAACACCTTTTTACACATCAGAGAGCAGAACAAATGGTGAAATTTGCCCTCATGCAGTCTTTTCAGCCGCATCTGCAAGGAGAATATGCTTAAATCCAGACATAAATATTCAGAAAATGTACAAATTCTACATCTCACAGTGTACAGAAGAAGTTACAGATCCAGTAAAAAATATTATTAAAAGATCAGATGGCAGAATCTAAAGAAATTTTTGTTTTGGAGAAGCTTTAATCTTTTCAAAATTAACTACATAAGTAACTTACTATAAGTGAAATCTACATTGTTACACTTTTCATGTTAGCAGCACTCTTCAAACTACCTACATTTGTCTTGTTAGGCCAATACTGGAGTATGATTTTTTCATCTATGCAATATTGTGCTTCCAATACCAATCTAAATAAACTTTAAAGAGTTTAATTAAGTGCTGCTAGAATTATAACAAGTCTTTGTCACAGTTAATATAGCATGCACAAACAACATAGTGCTGTATGAGGTTAACCTGCTTTCTCCTTCATTGAGAAGATGTTATTTTCTTTCAAAATACAACAAACTCTTCAGTTACAATGATCAACATAGAACCCTTGCTTGTCCATGTATGAGGTTAAATACAAAGACAAACAACCAAAACTTTAAAAAGCTTAGCCCCTTTTCTTATGCTAAAACACTGGGACTTCTCTCAACAAATGTAGAGCCTCATTCCTTATATCATCTAAGAGCTGAATTGAAACTTGATGGGATTTACTTTCATGAGACTCTTGACTAGTGTAAAGAGAAATGAAGACAACCCTGGTTTCATCAAGCAATTATCCTGGTGACTATAAATGATATTCCACAATCTTCTTTGAAAAAATATACACAGTTGGTAGCAGAGGGTGGTGAGGGAATTTCTTACAGTGGAGTGTACATTCCAACTTACTGGTTCTGTGGAATTTAAAATAAGGAATCTCAACTTTTGTTTGGTTTTTAAATCAAAGCTTATTGCTATCACGAGGGGACTTACAATAATCATAACAAAAAGAGAGACAACTACATGATGGCTGCATTTTGACTGAAAGTCATGCTTCAATACAACACCTATCTAGCTGGACACTTTATAGGGAACAAGTAAAGACTGTACATTTTAGATCTTCTCGTCCTACTTCCTTCTAGCACCCTAACTCTTTTCAATGGATCTCATTTCATATTGAGCTTGATGGAAAAGAAAGGGCCAACGAAAAGGTTAGGACTGTTGCAGAGGAGAGAGTGAGTCCTTATGGGGCTCTTACACAGAGTGAGATCTCCTTCCCTAGAAAGATAGAATTAAGCTGGCTAAAAGGATTCCTCCCTATTATCTGTGGTACTTTGATGAAGCATGGCCAGGTCTTTTCAGTTTTCACCCATGAAATATCAAATGGCTTTCTCACGTTTTATGAGTGGCCATGTCAAAGCATTCACTTTCCATCAGGGACAGAAGATCTTCCCTGAGTGTCATTGGTGTGGGGCAAATAGGGTGACCTGGCTCATATTTTAGTTTGTGGGGACTTTAAAAAGAACAAATTCCTTAAGGTTATTCTATTGTTTATAGACTCTTTGCATATTTTTGGATATATGGGGACTTGCTAGACAATCTGGGATTAGCTATCATTTTGAGATTGGTAGATAATTTAAGATCTGAGATTGCTAGACAATTTTGTATCCCATGATCTTAGTAAAAATACAAGTCCCAATTTCGCACAGCGAGAAAAAGAAAGATATAGCATGCCTCAGAAAATTTCATCATGTTTTGTAAAGTATAGAAATATTGGTACTCAAATTTTAAAAAATAATTACTTACAAATCAGACTCATTTACTGGAAAAAAAGAAATATTAAAACTGTTTGAGTTTATAGAAATTACTTTACTGTATAGAAATACAAGCTCAATTAATTAAAAAGAAATTTCTAGTAAATGAAATACTCACCAAATGAGTCACGATTTGTCAAATCACAACACACAAAAATTTCCTGGTTTATCAAATTGACAAAATTTGTCAATTTGATAAACCAGGAAATTTTTTCATTAAACGACTGATATAATTCAGTAAAAACTAAAAAGAAAGCACCATTTCACGTGCTTCAAATGCTTTAGAACTTTTTCTATGCAAGTACTTTAAAAAATGTTTCATCAACAGTAAGGTAACAATTACAGAGATAAGAGTAAATTGGTTGAAAATGCATTATATAAAAGTAGAAAATTTGAAACTGCCTCACATATAATTCAAGTATGACTTGATAAAGAAACAGAATTTAATATCACTGATATAAGAAAATGCATAATAAGTAAATTACTAAGTTTGAAAATGCAGTCCAGCCTTTATTTCATCTAGGAGGCAGAACTGTGCCAAGAGAAAAAAGAAAAAAAAGATATGATGGAATTGTAGGAATTTATTTCTCTTATTAAACACTAGTATTTAAAACTTTAAGTACAAATTGACAAAATAGAATCTCAAATACTATTAACAAAGAGAAAAACTTTTATATTGAT
Source organism: Latrodectus geometricus (assembly GCA_026290005.1). Taxonomy (NCBI): domain Eukaryota; kingdom Metazoa; phylum Arthropoda; class Arachnida; order Araneae; family Theridiidae; genus Latrodectus; species Latrodectus geometricus. The sequence goes on from JAPDSC010161436.1 coordinate 1,029,627, forward strand.
GATGAATCAATTTAAACAAAGTAACACTTATAATATTATGTATCAGTAAATTTCAAAACAATTATTATTCATTTTTGGTATAATCTTTAATAAAATATATTTATATAATAAAGCTTTTCTATAATAAAAATATTTGAAAACTGAATTTCCATTAATTTTCTTTCACTTAATAGAGCAATTAACTCTCTTAATCATGAAAAATTTATAATCACAATTACAATTATTCTAAGGATATTCAATCTTATATTTTCTAAATTTGTTTCATGAAATACGCATAAATAGTAATAGTCTATAATGTTTTTTAAATTAAGAATTTGAAAAAAAATAATATTAGGTTGGGGAAAAAGAAATCCATTATTTTTACGTGAACTTTATGTAACTTCTTTTGGATTCACTTTGTAAAAAGGTTTAAAACAACTTTCATGTAGATTTTTAGGTCTTGCCCGTTACGACTGCTGACATGCGGTTAACTTCGATCATTTTTGATATTTTATAGACATTTTCGACGATGCGGTATCATCATGCGAGGTGCATCTCTAACATCAAAAATACCCGAAAGGAATCGACGAAACAAAAATTGTACGTAACTGGTTGTTACAGTCTTATATAGGACTATAAACATCTTTCACAATTTTAGCCACCCGGCTATCTTTTTCGCGTTACAAGAGAAAATGTATCAAATTTTCTGTTTGTTGTCTTCCATTTTTAAAACTTTGTACTCGTAACTGAATTAATCAAACAAAAAACTGCAAGAGGATATTTTAGTGTCAAATGTCACCTTTCCAACGAGCATAAATCTGAAATTGTTTGATAGATACCTCACGAGATATCGATCACTACAGACGTCTGCCAAAAAAATAATGGATTACTTTTTCCCCAAGCTAATATATACTATTTCATCATTTCTCTCAACTTCTGGTTTTATGGGGTTAATAGATTTGGCAAGTGAAACATTCAATTTATGATTTATAATTCCAAAAGCAAAAATATTTTTAATATTTTTGCTTTTATCTATATTTGATATTAATCTCTATATTGAATCTATATTTGATATTAATATATATTAATAATATATTAATATCAAATATAGATTCATTAATTCTTAATATTTTATAAATGTTAATAACAATTACAAATTTCACTTCTTTACTGAATTTTCTGACATAAACTAATAAAATTAACACAAAATATTTTCTAATCAAATTATTCTACTGTACTGATTGCTTCTCTGTAATAAATTATGCTTGGAATCATAAATTGTTAATGAACTTTTAAGGAAGAAAATGATTTTGGAATAACATTCATTTTGTCGCTGCAATAAAGTCCATTTGGGTAACCCAGTCATGAAAGTTTTTAATTTAAAGAAACTTTTAACTAAACAATTTATGACTAATTATTATTTATAAATAAGTGATCAGAAAAACTATATGAAAATTCATAATCCATAACTGTTACTAAAATCTTTCAAAACAGTTATAGATTTCAACAGCTTTTAAGATAATGTGCTATAGCACTTAAAATACATTTCCATTAAGAATTATATAAATAAATAACAGTTCATAAGAAAGAAATTAAAATATTGTTATCACTCAGTATCTGTATGACCAAACAAGATTAATTTCAGAATTTTTAAAAATATAAATTTTAGAATTTAAATTTTTTGTTATAGTTTGAATAAATTCAATTAAATAAAAATAATTATTAAGCAACAAAAATAAAATATACCTAGGATCTTGTACATTGCAATGATATATGTAATGTAAAATATTGTTAGGGTCCCATAAAAAGCTTTCATACTTTTTCTTCATGTCTTGACGACATTTTCTAACCAACCATGGACCTAACAAAAATAAAACGATTCTCTATTCATTTTAGTGCCTTTAATAAATTTAATTTATAATATAAATATTCATTTCCAACAAATTATCATCTCTTAATACAAATTATTATTATATAAAAGAAAGTTTCTGGAAGTACCATTTTTAAAATGAAATATGACTAGTAATTTTGATTATTGCTTTCAAGTCTAATAAAAATAAAATTTATACAGTTTTTATGAATTTCAGAAATTATATTTTTGATCACACCGTTATGAATTCCTTGCTTTAATTAAATATAGAACATTTAAGTAAGAAAATGATTTTGGAATAACGTTCGTTTTGAGCAATTTTAAATTATATCATTTTTAACTGACAACTCAGAATTCACAAAATCTAAAAAATCATTACCCTAATTAAATTAAGACAAAAAATTGCTTGCATAGATATTTAAAGAAGCTAAATAAATGTTTTCTAAATAAGCTACTTAAAATTTTGTTCTTAAGCAACTTAAGAGTCAAGAATTACAATGCAATAGTTAATACAATAGTATATCTTAAGAGTAATAAACAAATGCATACAGTCACACATGTAAACAAATTAATAGACCATGTATAATTAATATATTTATAAACAGATCTATGCTTCTAAAAAAAAAAAAAAATAAAAAAAATAAAAAAAAAAAAACATATTTAACAACAGAATATACAAACAAAACTGATAAAAACATTTCAGATGATAAAATGTTATGCCCCATGAGCACAAAATTGAGCCTCCATTTTCAAGACTTTATTATCAGGCATAATATAAAATTAATATCCAATATAATATATTATTGAGAACAAGAGAAATCAAAGTGATATTATAAATTTTGAAATATGATAGTTAGGAAAGATAAATGCAGTGGAAAGAGTATAGTATATGTTTCATAAATTTAATTGTCATTCAAAAAAAATAAATAAATAAATAAAAAATCATTGGGACTATTTATATTTAAACAATATGAAATTAACAATTTAATACCCTTTATATTCATAAAAAGTTTCTTGAAAAGTTTTTTTGATAAAATCAATGTCTACTTATTTAATAACACAAAAATTTGAATAGTCATATTAATACTTCAGAAATTTAATATAGGCAAATAAACATGTCAGCCAAAATAGAATAATTTAATCATTTTTTCTATATATAAGGTTACATTATAAAGTAACAATGATTTGGCATTTAAGTATGATGATTTAAATTTTTATACTAATTTTAATCAGACTATTAATTCATTAGTAAAATAGGAAATAAAAGAGTTCCAGAGAGAAAGAAATTTAAGTATATCTAAAAATTTAATTAATTCATAACTCTATCCTCAATTCCAATTTTATAATACCATCATCAAAACTAAAAAGAACAAAGGTATAAAATAAAACATTTTAGTAGTGCTTGTGAATAACATGCATTATTTAGTAAATATTTAACAAAAGATACTTGAATAAATGAATAAAAATAAGTAAAAACTATAAAAAGTTCATAACTTTAAAATTTTTAGAATAGTTTTAAATACAAATCAGTAAAGAGAAATAAATTTATTTAAAAGGTATCATGAGAATAAAATTATTTACAAAATAATATTATAAAATTGCAAAAATACAAATACTTAAGTGAAATTAGAAAAGTTATTAAACTACAATTGGATGTAAGAATTAATTTAATAAATAAAGTAGAGAATATGTTAGTTTATTTTATATTTTCATATTATAACTAACTGGAATTTCATAACTCATTCAAATAAATTTTTAATTCTTAAAATCGAAATAAACAGTCATAAAAATTTTTGATACCTTTTTGATAAAATTTCAAATCTTCTTTGACATTGCTAAACTTAAATCATATTAAATATAAAATAATTTATCTTAAATATAAATAAATTATATTTGATAATAATAACACCTTGCAGGTAAACAATTAAAGTAACAGTAAAAAGAAGAAAGTTCAAAATTTATAAATAGATAGTAAAATCTGATTTAAGTAAATATTATAATAGCATTAAAAATGGAAAAACATACAGTTATCCGAAATGCATACATATTGACAATAATTGATATCTAATAAACCTAAATACAAATTTAGCATAAAACGTAACTTCTTAAAATGTTATTTTGAAAATAAAAATTTTAGGAAAATAGTTACCTAGTGGGCCTGCAGCTCTGACAGCAGCAAGAAAATTGAATCCTCTTAAGAAAGTGGCTAAGAATTTGACCCATAAATCCATTTCATAACGATGATGAAGTGAAATGGGTTTCTCAGGTAACCCCCATGGATCTACTAAGATAAGAAGAGCAACTCTCTCAGGATAATGTAAAGCATAAGAAGCAGCAATATAACCACCAAGGCTATGACCAAGAAGAATTATCTTTTCCAGTCCAACAGCAATTCTCCATTTTTCTAATGCTGGAAAAATGTTTTTAATATAAATATATATACTTATGTAACTTAAAATATAAAAAAATACTGAAAAAAATTTGCAATCTTGAATATTTAATTTTTTTTCCTTGAATCTGGACTTATAAATGTTTGCCATAAATAGAATTAAATTGCAATTTTAAATTTTCTACAGAATTAGTATTTTTGAAGAAAAATGAAGCAAAGTTGAGAGTAAAACTAGTGAAATTTAATACTCAAAGGATAAAAAAAATTAATGATAAAATATGTTCTTTTATCATTTTAAATTATTATAAATTTCACTAATTAGTTTAATACATCGAAATTATTACAAGTAACAAAAACAAGTAACAGAATTTATACTAGTAATAAAAATGTGATGTCATACACATTTTCTCTAACACTTTTAATTTTAATGCTTTGGAAGACATAATTCAAATTGGGAAAAAAAATTTTAACTTAAAAATCAATGCTGAATTAACATGCACAACTTTTTCCAAATTAATTTTTTGCTTTATGCTCTAATTAATTTTTCTAAAGTATGATAATTTATTTAATCAACTTCTGAAATTAAAATTCTCTAAATCATTTAAAATATTCATATCAGGAAGTGAATGCTGAATTCATGAATAAAAAAAAAAATCAATAGCCATTCAGCAACAAATTCATCTTTTCCAATGCACAGTATAACAATTTAATTCTGTGCAATTGACTAATCCTATGATGGCCATTTTTATAGTTTAAAACTTTTTTGAAATAATTGCTAAATAAGAATAAAATTGTTTGAATGAAATATTCCAAAATTTTAATTTAATTATTTATCATGAAATTTAGTTATATATATATATGTACAATTAACTAAAATTTATATTCAATTAAATATAAAAACTAGGCATGAAACAATCATTAAATTGTTTGTTACTCGCAAAACACATAACAGAATGTATTCAATCAATTATCTAAATTGCATTCACAAGTAACAACATGATAATATAATTATTAAGGTTAAAATCTAAAAATTTTGATTTAAGCACACAACTAAGTATGAAAATAATAGAATTGCATGGTAAATACCATAGTAAATAAAAAAAAATTAGAAATGTTATAACAAAATATCCCTCATTCCCTTTTTCATTTAAGTATAATTTATCAATATCTTGCTTTTACCACAGATATTAACAGTGCAATAATGTATAATATATTTTTAATTATTTTATCATCCATAGCATAATCATTAAGAAATAATTGTAAAATTAATATACTTAATGAAAGCATTATATATAATTTGCATAACTATTTCAAAAAAATATATTAATAAAACAAAACTAATAAAAACTCAAACTGTACAGTTAAATATTAGTAATTACAGATAAAAAACTGCATTTCAGCTTCTAATGCTTCACTACTAAATGGAGGTCTGGAACTTCTACCAAAACCCAGAATGTCTATAGCATAAACAGGACGATCTGATGAAAGGCTATCCAAGTTCATAGCCCACACTCCAATACCACATGCAAATCCATGTAGAAGGACTAAAGGTGTTTTATCTGCACTTTTATTTAAAGATATAGTTCTAATAAAAGTATCTTTTTTCCAACAGAATTTTCCTATGTTGACAAATTCTGTTTTATAAGATTGCCTTAGATCTAAAAAATAAAAAAAAATTTTAAAAACAAAAAGAGCAATAACATAAATTATATAATATAAATTTTTAAAAAAGCCTGTAAAAGAAATATTTAGTGTTTTTTCTTTTTATAAAATTAAAAAAAATAACACAGAAAACTTTAAAAAAGTGCACTTCCTCAAAATTTCGTATAACATCTAAGTCTTTCCATATTATTAACCTTTACTTTTTACTCATACTAAAAAAAAATAAATAGTACACATCTAAGTATACATAAGTTACAAATAACAAATGAAATAAGAATAACTAATAGGAATATTCAATATAATATTATAATTGTAAAACACTAATATTAGTTGTTGCACATTCCCGAGATTAGCAGAGCTAAATCAAGTCCATAAAAATGTGCCCCCTGAAGAATTTCAAAACTAAAAGTGGGTTGTCAGTAAGGTCCTGCCCAGAGAGACCCAGACAAGCAAGATTCTGTTCAGGAGAAGCCTTCTCCATAAAACATTTGGTGCAGGCTTCAAAGTGCTTAGATACCCCAGAAAGTTTCATAGTTTTAATGTGTTTTTTTAATGTCATTTTTTTCTGTTACAGAGTAAATTATGTGTGATATACAAGGGGTGATCAAAATAATGTTAACACCATGAATAAAAATGGTTTTTAAAATCTCCTTGTAGGCATTAAAATATTATAGCTACCAGTATTTTTACAAATAGAAATATATTTATTTTGATAGTTAAGTGTAGCATTACAGTTCTGTAAGTCACTGGATTTTTTCATAAGTATTAAATGATGGACCTCTTAGGTTTTTAAAGGGGCCAAGTTATAGGAACCTGTCCAGCTGGAACAAATGTGATCTAAGTATTCTAACTTTTAAACTTTTTTAGGAGTACAGTGTATTAAGTTCTCATAGCACACACCCAGCATAGCAAGACAAGCTTAACAAAGAAACAAACTCAAAGAGAAGCTCAGTGAAAGAGACTGACAGGTATTGAAGCTACCTGAAATATATAAAAAGCAAACAACTGCAGAAAAAGTGGTCACAGAGCTCAATCCGTATTTTTATTCACCAGTATTTATGATTACAGTTAGAAGGCACCTTCATAAATATTATATTTATGGTATAGCAGTTATTCAAAAGTCACTAATTACATTGTTAATGCCAAACATCATCTACAGTCACAAAACCTGATCAAGTGATAAGTGAAAGAAAGTAATATGGTCAGACAAAAATCTATCTTTTGTACTTTCTCTTATAAGAGAAGTACATATTTGAAGGACAACTGCACAAGCATATGGTTATGATTGTCTCCTTCAAACAGTTAAGCATGGAGATGGATTTGTCATAATATAGGCAGCTATGTCATAATTCTTCTGATAGTCTAATCATAACCCTAAAATGATCATTGAGGAGAGTAATAGAGAAATTTTAGCTGACTAGATCCTATGATGCAAACTATTCCCTGCAAAAATGGAATTTTCTAGATTGGTAATGCTTGTTCTTGTCTAGTCATGATGAACATGAGGATGAAGTAAAAATTTATTTGCCCAAAGTCATCCATCCTCAATATTATTGAATAATTATCATCTATTTTAGAATGTTCAATACAGAATCAACATCCACTTCAGTCATGTCATGCAGTACTTTCACAATAACTTCATCCAACCACTATTCAGGAATATTGTATCATTGTTCAAAATAGCGGACAGAAAGAGAAGACTGACAGTTATTGAAACTCATTGTAATGTTTAAAAAGTGAACAACTGAAGCGAAATTGGCAATCTCTCCCAGAACTCCTGAATAGTGTTTAAAGGAATATTATATTGTAAAGAATGGCACAATATTCCTTTACATATATACTATTTCTCCTTCTATTCAGGACCTATATGAATCAATTTCTAGGCAACTCAAAGCTATATTACATGCCACATGCAGTCGTACATCATAATAAATGATTCTTATAAAACTCAGATATATATCTATTATTTTGAGAATCATCTGAACCACTCTATATTCACTTCTCCACATCTGGAGGTGGGAATTAAAGTGAATTGTAGAACTAAAAGCCAGAACACTGGTAGCTCAAAACATTCTTCCAGTTACAGCAATTTTAGTGGCCAATAGAAAACATAATGGTTGCTCAGAAAACCAAAAAGAAAATTATTTTTAATAAGAAAAATAATTGAAATTCGATACATTTCAAAATTACTTAATTAATAGAGACCAGATTTAGATATCAAGTATATTTTTATAATAAATTTCATTTCTAGCATAGAACAAAATTTCCACAGTAATGATTAATATTCTCTAAGAGGGTTAAACAATTTATTTATGAAAAAATACTGATAAATTGTGATTTTAAAATCAAATATAAATTTTCATAATGGTTTTATTATAATTATATTTTAATCCAATTCAAAAAGTGTTTCTCTTAAGGAATTAGTACATTTTACTACCTTATTCTTTTGATTATCATAATTTTATCCACAAAAACAGTGCTAGCTGATTTGTAGTTTTTAAGTAGAAGTACTTAGTAGAAACATTAAATAATTCAAAAGTTAAGACAAGCATCAATGTGTTTTCTTTTGATGACCTCTTTCTGAACAAAAGGGAAAAGCAACTTCCAGAACCTACTTTAAATGAAATATCCAATATATTAAAATCTCCAAATCTGAAAAAATCAATAACTATCTCAAAAAAATAGATTCTTCATATAAACAAAAATTTTTGAATAGAAAATTTACAAAATTTAGGGTTATTATAGTATAAAAATGGTATTTTCTTTCTACAAAAAAGAAAATCTCAAACTATTTTCATTAACACTATAAAAATATAAGAAATAAGCATTATTATAACGATTTTAAAACTTCATAGTATTTAAAAATCATCAAATATTTCCACAAGGTTAAAAGGATAAGAAACTGATTTTCCACAAAAAAAGTTTTATACGGAGCCAATTAAAAGATGAGAAAATATACAGAACAATCAGATAATTATTTTCTGGAGATCTGAATAATATGTGCTTACTATAATTTACTTCATTAATTTTATTCTATTTTTTTACTGTAAGAATATATATACCTTCTTATTCAATACAGTTTTGCATAAAAATTTATGATTTAGTTTTGCTGTAAAATTGATTGCACAATAAAAACAGCCATATCCAAAACAATACCTAAATAATTTCTCCCCTTCTACATACCTAACAGCCAACTGAAATATTTCAAATGCCATGCATTCCTTTATAATTTTAATTTCCTAACTGTGGAAGAAACTTTAATTATCCTACAAATTTTACTGTTTTAGAAATGGTTGTTTTCTAAATACATATATAATTTCGAAAATACAAAATAAGAACTCATTACTCAGTAAAAGATTTGTTTCTGCTGTTTCTAAGGCTTGATCTGATGTAGGGCACCAACGAATAAGATTCAGCACTAGTTTTGGGCAAAATTTCAATATCGTATTTGGAATGATATTCAAAATCCATGACAATATATAAGCTAGGAATTCAACTTTCGATCCGGAGATCATGTTCATAAACCTATAAAATATATATAGATATATATAACAGTAGAAATAAAAATTACATATACAATATTCAGCATTTTTAATAAAAAATTAAGAAAATTATATTTTGATCAACATATACCTTATAATAATAATAATAAAAAATATAACATGCAATAACATTTTATATATAACATAATATATAGATAGATGTACATATTATATGCATTATTTCATAATGCATACAACAATAATAAAATTTATAAATTTAAATATTATTCCGACTTGCAAAATATAAATTTTATTATTTACTAAGTATGAAATTTAGGGAGGAAATTCAGTAATCAAAACAAGGAAATAACATAAATATTACTAACAAAATTATCTTGAAGAAAGTAACATCAAAATAGGAAAAACATTCACTTCTATTCTGAAGCAGTTGGTCATTCTAGATTAAATAATGAAAAATAAAATTATTGAGTAGATATAAATATTATTATTTTACACTGATTTCATTTAAAAGTTAAGATGGCAAAAAATTTCAACTACTCATATCATACAATATATAAAAATATTAATTTCATATCAAAACTATAATACACTTTAAATATTTTTCTGACTTTTGGTTAAATAATAAATAACTGACAGAATTAAATATAATTAGTGTTATTTGACACACTGGTGAAAATGCGCTTTAGGTCCCCTACTTTGAGAGTTTTCAAAATCACACATGCCATGGCGAAAATTCTACCGCTATTTCAAAGTGAAACTTAATTAGCGACCAATGAAAAGGCTAAAATAAAAGAGTAATTAATGAGCATACGCGAAAAAGTTTGCAAATTGGTGAAGTAGAGGACCTAAAGAGCAAATTAACTGACACACTTACATGTCCTGATTCTCATCAATATTTATTTCAAAAGAATGCAAATATAACAGGCTCCTAAATTAGGACAGTCTCTCGTTATTTCCATATTTCTTGAAAATGTAAAGATAAAAAGAGATCATAATTAAATTCATGGTAAACTCATGCTTATTCAATGCTATTAATAACCACAATTCTTTGTGATAATTAATAGCATTGAATAAGCATGAGAAATGATTTCAAGTTTTGAGTTATTGCAGTAAATTAAGAGGTAACAAAAAAATTTATTAAATTATAATTTCAATTTGGGATTTTGTAGGACAAAAAAATTGTGATAATACAATCAATTAATAAATTGTGCTAAAAAATTACAATATACAATAATAAAAATGTATATTCAACAGCTATCTATTACAAAGAAAAATACCAAAATTTATTTTATTAAAAAAAAGTGCCGAAAAATTGAAAATTTATTAAATGGCAAAATATTTACGTATGGTAATGAACCTCGATATTTAAAAAACTTATTTGATATATTTATCTTATGTAGCTATATATATATGTGTGTGTGTGTTAACGTGTGTGTGTGTGTATTAGATTGGAAAAAAGAAATCCATTATTTTTATATGAACTTGACGACTATTTAACATTTTTTGGATTACCTTGTAAAAAACTAGATGGACCAAAACAATAAAATAGCAATTATAATAAGTAGAAAAATTATTTTAATATAAAATGTCATCTTTTCATATGTCATAAATATTGGAAAATAAAAATTTGTACGAATGTGTTCTAAAAAATTTGACAAGACGGTATGTTTGTGTTAAATAGAATTACTTAGAATTATTTTACTCACATAGATTAAATGTAAGCTAATGTTGTAAAAATTTTAATAAAAAAATATGGTACACTTCAATTTATAATTAAAAATTTTACTGCACATATTATTTTTATGATGTGTTAATCCAAGATATGAAATAATTCTAATGGAAAAAAATTGCATATTATTTTCTCATTTACTGTATATTTCCAAACTGAGAAGCATCAAGATTTAATATTAACTTTACGATGTTAATTAATTTACAACAGATTTATTAGCAATTAATGTCTACTTACTACTAAAGTTATCTTCTATTCTATAAGAATCACGAGTATTCTGAGAAAGATATATTTTTGCACGTGAGAATTTGTCATTTCAAGATATAAGCATATTTAAAACACCGAAAATTAGTTAAAGCAAATTAAGACGTCTTAAAAATGAAATAATTTACATTTACAGAAAATTACACATAGTCTTTTTATGTATTTCACAATAAAAGAAATCCCTTTGAAGCTCCATTCAAAAACATTAACAAAAATAATAAAATGACGTAACACAAGGAAGTTTTATTTAATAAGGTTTCCTTGAAAATTATTAAACAATTCCATATCTTTATGATAGGAAACCAAAACCAAACACTTTCAAAAGTTGCGCAATGATTTTCAAAACCGTCAATATAAACAATCTTTATCGATATAAGTTATAAATGAAATTCTCAATCGATTTAAATACAATAATGTGTAATCAGTTCTACAAAAGTTGAAGAATCACAAATTTTAATTTTAGAAAATTCAATAATCTTGTATTATATATACATTTGAAAAATAAATTAATATTCATATATATCAGGAAAAAAAATATTAGCAAGAATTAAATTTTTAAAGAAAAATAAATTTCTTTTGAAATCTTAATTTTCTTAAAATTTATCAATCAATTTAACAATCTAAAATTCGATCAATTAATCTATCCTGAATCAAGCTCATGCTATGTGAGAAATAATATTTTTGTGTATAAAAACAAATATAAATTATGTTTCATTTTTTTTTCTTTTAAAATACATCTACTAATAAGCTTTTAATAAAAAGTGTAAACAAATTATGCTTTCTTCAACAAATTTTTTTAATATCGATCGTCAATAAGTGCAAAAATTACTCTTTATAATTATTAGTTTGTGAGAAACTCCTTTATTTTTGGGAGTAACTACTTCTATTCAAAGAATGTGTAAAGGTTGATTTTGAAAACAATATGGAGAACCCCGCGCACGTTTACACAACGGGGATTCCAATGTCAGAGAACGGAAATTTAGTTCAAAATAAGCATGGCTGCGACGAAGGTGAGACGTTAGTTGATATTTCTATTCCTACTCTAAGTGATCACGACTATCAAAATAATTCTCAGTTAAATTTATGTCATACTTCTCCACATAACGGCGAGTACATCAGCAATTCTATTCAAGATGGCTTCCAATCTGAGATACTGTGTGATTTTGTTCGCGATGCCGGATTGCCATCGCAAGATATCCGTTTGGAAAATGGATTGGAAGTTGAATCTATATCTGATGGTAATATTAAATTTCCAGATTCTCCAGGATCACCTTTTCCAATTAAAATCTGCTCTTTTAGCTCAATTGAAGGTTTTGTTCCGAGTCTTGATGAACACTTAGAAAACTATTTATTGCCTGACTTTAAGTCCGAAAATAAAGCAGAATCTGAGGATGGTACTCATTATTCGGAAGAAGAAAACAGAACGGTTACTGAAGCTATATCAGCTATTGCTAAAAGCTTTGGTCTGGAAGACCTTTTGCCAGAAAATTTTCAAAATGAAAATCGTGCAAATGGCACTGCTAGTGATCTGTGTGAAGAAAATGACAACATTGGAGATATATCTCTGGGAGATTTTGATAAATGTTCTGCTCTACACTCTCCAACATCTTCTTTGGATCTTCCAGAACAGTTGCAGACAGAGGTTCAAAATTTTGAATTAAGTAATATAGAAATTTTGTCATCTCCATCGGAAAATAAGTGCGAACCTAACCAAGATATTAAAATTAATTTAAAGGGTGAGTCTATGTCTGATGAGAAGCTATTAGTCAAATTAGATTTTTCTGACGATCAACCATCTGATTGTGCGTTTGAGGCTAACACACTTAAACAAGAATATGAATATTCTGAAGTAGATAATTCTCTAGGCTGTAAAATAACACCATCTGTTCCTCTACAGTCGTGTACTTCATCAAAACAAGGTACACATGAAGAATTAGAAAGTGACATTCCACTTATGCAAATTCCTGAAGTTGAGGTAATTTCACCGAATGCCGCTGAAAATTGTTCTACAGCAGGCACTGTATTAATAACAACAGATAAAGCTTCCAAAAAAATGCAAATTGTTGTAACTCTTGATCAAGGGCAGCAGGTTTATGATATTGATACTGAAAGTGTTGATGTAAATGATCATGCTCTTGGATTACAGCTACAGAATGCGTTAGGACACAATAATTTGCAACATTCTGATTTGAACTCAATTGAGTTACATGATGTTGTTGCAAATGAGAATGGCCATCTACCTTCAATTCTGTTGTCTGACACTCAGCAGACTGCTGAAGATGAAGAAACTCTTTTTGAACCTACGTCATTTATGGAATTGGTTGGAAATGTTCCAGTTTCTGTGACTAAAAATGATAAAAGGTCAAAAACATTTGAATGCCCAGTTGAAAGCTGTGATCAAGTGTTTGATAAGGAATGTAAGTTAAGAGTGCATATGTTTAGTCATAATGGTGCTGCTAGACCATTTAAATGTACATATAAAAATTGTGATTGGGCTTTCACAACACCTTATAGATTGCGTCGCCATGTAGAAACTCATAAAGGCTCTAAAGAATTCACTTGTGATTTTGAAGGGTGTGATAGGAAATTTACTACTATATATAATTTAAAAACTCATTTAAAACGTCATAAATGGCCGAATTCTTTAACTTGTCCTGCAAAAGACTGCCAACTAAGTTTTGCTAATCGTAGGAAATTAGAGTTGCATCTGAGAATTCATAAAGATGTTGAAGCTCCATATAAATGTAACCTTTGCGGGAAACAATATTACTCTGCAAACTGTATCGCTTCACACTATCGGACCCATCAATACAATGAAGATGATTTTAAATGTCCTTTTCCAGAATGTGGAAAAGTGTATGACAAGATATGTAGATTGAAACAGCATATTAGACATCATACTGGTGATCGTCCATATGTATGTCCAGCAGAAGGTTGTAAATGGAGTTTTATGAGTGCCAGTAAATTAACAAGACATATGAGGAAACATACTGGTGAACGTAGATTTACATGTACAGAACCAGGTTGTGGTAAATCTTTCATGAGACCAGAGCATTTAAAAGGACATATAGTTATCCATTCTGGAGACAAACCTTTTCATTGTCCCCATGAAAATTGTAATGCTAGATTCACTGCTAAGTCTAGTCTGTATGTCCATGTTAAAAAACATTGTCCTAGTGTACTGAAAGTTGTTTATCCTTGTCCGATTCAGTCATGTATTAAAAAATATAATAGCAAAGCAACATTAAAACAACATCTTGTAAAATTCCATCCAGAAATGATGAGTGATGGTAGAGAAGTTAATATTTCTCAAAAATTAGAATTAACAATGCCAGTATCACTTGTAAGTCAGAGTTCTGATAATTCAACTAGTTTTCTAGAACTTGAGGAAGGTGTTACTGATGATCCTTCATCCGAATTCAATATATTATCTAGTGTTAATTCACCCATGAATGTAAATGGTGCCAATTTGAGTATTCCTTCTGTCTCTTCTAGTAAAAATGTGCCAAAGCAGACGAAAAGTCGCACACAAAACCGAAACAAGGTTACTGTTAAAGTAAATGAAAATAAACCTTCTGTGATAGAAGTAAGAAGGATTGAAAATAAATCTAAAAATTTTAAGTTATTTCAAAAATATAAAAACGGGTGTGCACGAACTGATATTTATTGTACATATTTAGATGATTCTAAAGACACTGACCCATCTCCTAGTTATGCATATTTAAATCAAAACAGTAATGATCCTCATGATATGAAGAGTTATTTATCCAATTCTCATTTAAGCACTGAAGTAAGATCTCCAGATGTTATGCTTGCATCTTCAATTATTTTCCACGATCAAAGTTCTGAACAGTTTATGAAGAGTAGTTTTTTACCTGATGATTGTTCCGGTCATAGTCTTTACCATGAAGATAGTTTATTGATTAATAGCTCTGCTTTTGAAGCTGAACTCATACCAGTATCTTTGTTGTCAGATAGTGTTGAAAGTGATGAATCTGTGCTCATTGATACATCAAGTGTGATATTTTCTGAGCAAAATAGTGTTGATACTTTCATTGAACCAATTTCACTACAAGGTTTAGATTAATGTTGAAATCAATTTAGGAAGCTGAGAAAACTTTGCCCATTTTGATATTGTTTATACTTAAATGTCTAACCTTATGAGATTTTTTTATCAGTTGAGTATTATTTGTTAGTCTTTGTTTTTATTACATTTAAAGCTACTGTACAACCATTCCTGTGATTATTAAAATGAGCTTTTGGGAAGTATGAATTATTACTATTAATAATAAATGTCTTTTTAAAAATTTGTAATATGTTAAAAACTGTATGACCAGTAATGGGATCATATGAATGTAACCATTATTTAAAAGCTTGAATATTTTTAATTAATTGTTAAAACTAAAAGATGACCATACTAGTAGTGGTTGTTAAAAGGAATTCTATTGTATTTCAAATTTAATCTTGTTTTAAGTGACAATTTCTCTGTATTAATTTGTGTGTAAAATGTTCATAAAGAACTTTTAAGAACAATTAAATTTTATTAAATGACAATAGAATATTAATTAAAAATCAAATGTTATACTTAGACATGTTTATAAATACATAATTACATTTTATATTAGTCTTACATGTGTAGATGCCTGCAACTGGTTAAAAATAAAAAAGTTATTCATGATCGACCTTAAAACATTGATCTCAATCAGATTAACTCTTGTGAAAACTGTAAATAACTGATATATAAATGTTAAATAACCACTCAAACTTTAAAATAAATATTTGCAGTTAATTCCTTATTCATCCACATTCTGGCTTTATATCCAAAAATTTGTAGGCTAAAAATGATTATTTTAGTCAGAATAGTGCCATTTGGCAAAAACATTTTCACCAAGCAGGATAAAATAGGATTTGAAATTTGAGTAACTAACCTAATAACCGATAGTCAGCTTTTTCTAAAGAATAATAACCATAAAAGAATGCAAGAAAAGGACTAGGTAACCGTTAGGGCTTGGCGTGATTTCCAGTTTTCGTGCCAACAGTTATCTTACCAACCTAAACTGTCACTAAGCACAATAATCCTTTACCAAATACCAATTGCACTCAAAATAAATCTTTGCAAACAAGCGCTATTTGAAATGCCAAATATTTCGTTATAATTATTACAGAAATTTTAAAATGCTAGTAACTAGAAGCTAATTTCACAAAGACTACTTAATGAAAAAAATATATACCAAATTTCACACAATAAATATGTTATAATGGGGCAATAAAGCTATATTTGTTGCGTAAATAAAATGCATTTTTTTAAAAACTCTAATTTTAATTAATCATGCAGTGGCACCCATTTTATAAACATTAGTGCAGCTCAATCTTGAACTGGGCAATAAGACAAATTTATAATGGAAATAAAATGAGAATTCTGATTTTAATCAACTGGACCACCTTAAAAAATTCAGTGGAGTGCAATCTAGCAGCCAAGATTTAAACCAAATAATGAATGCTGTTGATTACCTTTGTCAAGTTTTTCAAAATGTCACTATTTTGCACAATCAAGATTTTAAGAAAAAACAGAATATTGCCTGTGCAAAAAAATCGGGTTGCCAAAGAAATGTTATTTATCACCCAACGTAAAAAATTGCGCTAAGAGCAACCGTACAGTAAATCATCACATATCCAAAATTTATTCTATAGCATAAATATGCATTCTTACAATGAAACATAGTGATGGATGAGAAACTCTTACTATTCTGAATAAATATAAACAAATGTATGAAATATTTATAACCAATACTTAATAAATAACATAAAACAGCATTATTAATTAAAAATATAAAATAAAACTCCAATCTTGCTGCTTGCAAAATCGTCTGATGACAGTTTTTATAGCTCCCAAAAATTCATTGACGATATTCTCTGAATGATTATTTGGCAATATACTCTTCAAAAAAAATAAAAATTTAAAGCAATAATGGAAATAAATTTATTTCTTGAACTTTCAAAATAAATTTTTACTTAAGAAATTAAAAAAAAATTTACAGAAAACTAATATTCAGAAACTTTTAAATTGTAAACATTAAATCATCTACTTCAAAAGCTTAGACTGTTATCAAATGCTTCTAGGGTTACTAACACACAAAGCAAATTTCACATACACATTAAAATTGTGTTATAAAACGAAAATTACATTATACAAACGAGTTCTGATCTAGTAAGCCAGTTTGGTACATTATGTCACCTGTACTGGCACCTTATTCTTAAACTAAAGGTAGCTTTGTTAAATGGTTAAAACTTATGCTATATAAGAATACTGTGATCATATTAAGAATTGTTTAGTTTTATTTTTGAAAATATTTCAAAATTAAAAATTGGAGGAAATATTCTGCAATCAAAGAAATAAAGTGGCGGAAGTTTTGTAAATTATAGGAATTCAAATGTATCATATATTTCATTTAACAACTATACAATATTATCCTGCCGAACATTTCCACTTTAAATGATGCAAATTTGTCTCATAAACTAAAAATAAAGTTATCTATTTGTTTAAATGAAAAAAATAGTTAAATCTTAAATATTTCCTCACATTTTAGAAAACAAAATTTTTAATATTTGCAACTGTTGATGTCATATCTTTTTTGTGATTATCTTTGTTGATATAATATGTAAATGTTTAAGAAAATCATTCTATTTAATTTCTGGAGGTTTAAAAATTTCTGCATTAGCTAGTAAATTAAATTAAGGGTATCAACATTATTGTATAGTCACCCTTGGTGCTAATATTTAAATATAGCTATTTTTGCATTCTTTTTCATTTCTGATTAATGTTTAACTATAAAGGGTAATCTGCTTTTTTTATTTATCAATTAATTATTTCTTAATCGTCCACAATAGGGATAAAATGTTAATTGTGAGATATTTTAGCTGCATGTATATGATCAATTAATTTAAAAAATAATTTGAAATTGTTTATTCTTCACTTTAACGTCCTATCATTAGTCATTATATATAATATCTAGAGTATGGAATTTATCATGTATTACAGTTGACTCTTATTTAATGAAATGCTTAGTTATTACATTAAATAACTGAGTTATACTCTCAATGGTAATATATGCATATAGTCTACCAAATCGTAAGATACTGAATATATTTCAAGATGTGTTATGAAATTTCAGATAAAATAAGGGAATTGATATTGAAAGTAGTATTTTATATTAGTTATGAAAATCTAAAATTTATATCAACCATTACTGCTTGGTAAAACTTGAAAAAGCATAATGTCTATCTCAGGGGGATAGGAAAAAGCAACAAAGTGGCTTATCACCCAGTTATCCTAGAAAGGAAGTGTGTCATTATTGGCCATAAATATCCCCAGGATTATCGCTAATTAGCTTCACCTTTGTTAACTTGTATTTAGTTGCTTTTTTTTTCATTCATTTTGATACCACTATGTTAATTTTCTTATTTTAAGTAATATATTTTGCTAGAAATGAAATATGACATTGTGATGCTATGTGTTCAAATGCATATCAAAGATCTTAAATTTCCTTTAAGCACTATGATATGCATTGTAATATTATACTAGTTCCCAAAAGGAAATAAAATGTTTTCAATAGAAGGAGTGCTAAGATATTGAAGAAATGACAAGTTAATATCAAAAGTAAGAATTAAAAGAGTATTTTGACCATATAAATATGGATAAACAGCAAAATCATCTGTCGTGTGTTTGCTTATGGAAAGTTATTAAAATAATGCATTTCTAAATCGGAAATTGACATTTTAAATATAATTCACAGAACTTGAAACTTTGGTCATTTTTGTACACGAGGGCTAATTTGAAGTGGATTCCAAATCACAACAAACATCCATTCCTAATGGATATCCAATCACAATTTAATCCATAGACCAGGGCATAAATTATTCAGCTAATTTGGCTGCAATGTTTCATGATAACAATGACAGAAATAGCAAGAAGCTTTTGTATCAAAGATATTTCATGTTAAAAAAATGAGTAATTTAGAAACAGATTGTTATGTGCAGAAAAAATGTGAAAATTCTTTAGATATCAAAAAAAAATTCCATCTATAAAACTCTCAAAATGATTGGAATTGAATTAAAAGTTGCTTTTAAATGAAATACTCCAAGAATAAAATTACTTTTTATTCTTATATTTCGCTAGTGGTAAAAAAGTAAAAATAGATGGTGAATAATTTATTTGCTTATGCATATGAAGAAAGTAACTTAATAAGAGAATTCAATGCTCTTCTGACTTTATTTCAAAAAGTATTATAGTTAGTTCTATTATCTAAAAATCATTAGTTTTTGCAAGATTAAATGTGCCATTAATAAGATGCTGTTCCAAGTATGTGTTTATAGCTCCTTGTGTATAAAATATTTCACATTGATTGAATCGATCTTTTCAAGAATTACATAATTTGTATAAGTGTTTTTTCACTATTAAAGACTTCAACATTGAAAAACTAGAAGTAACTTGAACATGACAAAAGTTCAGAATTCCACTTTCAATATGAACAAGGCCTGGTTGTTAGGTTTTCGTTCTCACTAGCAGTAGGATAGTGAGTTTGAGAATCTTGACTGAACCGAAGATCGTGGTCACCCAAGTAAAATGATATCTATAGGGTTTGTGCAAGCTAAGTATTGGGAGTCTTCTGTTTTGGTCCTGCTTTAAAATTACAAAGACAAAACCTGGATGCTTTTTAAATGGTAAAGCCCAACTTAAGACTATATATAGGATGCATGCTGGTGCAGCAACTTTTATACAAGACGTTATTAAATTATATATTACATATATACACCTATAAGCCATCTGACATCGATTGAATATAGCAGCAATCGAAATTATTTTTTACTAAAATTTTACAAAAGGTTTATAAGCCTTAACAGAAAAGCTACATAGAAGCGTCTAAGTTCCTAGATATTCATTTAACTCAAAAAAACTTTTGCAAGCCATGGGAACAGATCTATAGTTGTATTAATATAACAGGCATCACGATAACATCTACAGTGTATATAAAACTGGGAAAGTTGATGCAATATTACATCCTTGAAATTCATTTCAAAATAAATTTTAAAATTGGAGCAAAAAGGTACTACTAAAAACGCAAATAATTGGCAAGATAGCAAACACTTAAATCTGAATGTTTCAGGAAATTCGACTAAAGTTTCAATTTTATTAACAGTGTCGAATGAAAGGTCTGGAAGCCTGAATAGGATAAAACACCTGTTCCTTATTTCTGATGTAGACTTTCCTTATTTTATCATATTGGCAAAACAGTATGATCAACAAATTTTGGTTGTTCAAATCGATCATGTGAAATTTATGGAATATATATGCTTTTTCGCATTCCATGTTTGTTAGATGATTTCTTTGAAGTCTTGAAACATTGTTAAGTTGGCCTAGCAGGCAGGCATTTTTTCACTGTCGTGTCTGCTTTTTCATTTCCATAAATTCCTACATAAACTAAAATCAGCACTAAAGGAATAAATTATCTTGAAGCTATGGTTTTATTATTTTCTATCACCGATTTGAGTAGATTTGCTGATGCTGAAACACATGAAAGAGCGTGACAGGATGTTATATCGAGAGAGAAGTTTGAGAATAAATTTTGGTACCTAAGAATTGCTAGGTTCTGAGAAATAAATGTCGAATTAATATTACTAACTGGTTGACAATGAGGACCAATAAGATGATTGAAAAAGCGATACTTAAATTAGATTCGCTTCGAGATTCATCAAATTATGCTTATCTCATAAAGTGCATGCTTGCTATGGGATAAGCATAATTGATGATGAATGTTTATGATGTTGACTTTTACCAGAAGGTAATTTTTACAGTAAATTAATTACTTGCAACACAAGCTACATAGGAACAAAGAAATTTAGGAGGACTAAAACAACATATCCTCTTAGAATGAGATTAAGTGTTCAGTTCAGATCTCACTGTATATAATCCGCGCCCACAAAGTGTGCTGATTAGTTGCATACATTTATGAATTTAATATTATTGGCATTATTAATTTAATATTTCTTGGTATTCAACATGATAAAGGGAATTGAAGAAAAAGTGATAACTTAATGAATTAAGTTCATAAAAGTTATTCTTCACACTAGGACTGAATTTTATATAGAGCAAACAACATTTTTCTTTTAATCTATGTAGCTACTTAATTTAGAAGATATTTTTGATGGCCCAGTAGAAAAATTTCTACATAGATAAAATAGCGTCTATTGGTATAACTAGCGTTGTAAGGATGGGAACAAACCTGATTTTTTCCGATAAAAATTTTTCAGAGTTCCCAAATTTTTAAAATTGTGGAAAAATCTGAAATTTCTTAAAAAATGTAAACGTTTTTAACTATTAAAACCACATTATATATAAAATAATTCATTTATTAAATGATTTCTACTTTTATGTATGACAATAGAAATTTCACAGAACATTTGGAAAAAGATGGTGGCCATTTGCAGAGATTGGAGACTTCTCAATTTGTTTTCATTCCATTACAATTTTCTTACTTATTGTAGAAAAATATTTAAACAAGGTACCACTTTACTTAAAAATTCATTACAAACACTAAGTTTTACTAGTTTGTGTGTACAAGTTTTACTTCACTTCACATTATACACATGCAGAAAAATAATCTATAAAACGAAATATAATTATCTGAGTTTAATCCCTCAAAACTCCCGGTTTTTTTGTTCCCTAAATTCCCAAGTAAATTCCAAAGCTTCGAAATTTCTGGGAATATTACATCTCTAGGTATATCTCGTACCCGCCATAAGCCATCACCCTCTTTGGCTAATAAGAAAACCTGAACACTCATGTGATGTCATCAACCGATGGCTGCATTCAACCGCATTCATTCACTATTAAAATATTCCGAAGGAACTGTTTTTATGTTGTTTAAAAAATCCCTCGCAATCAATTACTATAATATTTTTAAATTAATATTGATATTGTTTCCACGAAGAATAATAAAAAATTAATAGCAACTATATGTAAAAACTTATTCAAGTATAACTTTGAACGAAAACTTTCTATAAAATTTAGTCAATGAAATTTTATTCAATATTTGATATTAAATTTTCCTTGGTGTATTTTCAATGGAAATATATACCTGTGGTGATTATTAACGTGCTAAATCTAATAATAGAATTATTTTTATGAAAAGTATATGTATGTATAATTAATCATTCCTGTGCATTTTTTTAAAAATTCAAGCAAATCATTTTGGGTGTTATAGTTTATTCTAAAATAATAATTAGCAACATAATCCATTATGAATTAAAAATTTTTCTTTAAAATTTATTAAATGCAATATACATGATTAATTTATTAGCAAAATATATTCCCTTAGTATGATAGATTTTAAATATTTAATGCTTTTAATAAGTAATAATTTTGTGTAGTTGCAGAGGAAAAGACAATCAGAAAAATAATTTATTAGAATCATACTTTCTTTATATTTCTTCTAAAAATAATGCATAAATTTAGTTTGAAAAAGAAATATTAACATAAACATTTTCTTTAAAAAATAATGCAAGTTTGGCAATTTGAAATTTTATACATACAATGACTAAAATTAATAAATTATATACATATAAATAAACAAAATTTCCCTATATAATTTTGCATATTACAAAATAAATAAATTATTTACATACATTTGAACAAAGTTAAACTATATACATAATTACAACATTTTTATATTTTTATTCAATTTATTATGATGCATTCATAATAATGGATAAAAATAACTATATTTTCAAAATTATTTTAGTTTTAAAAGGAAATAAAGATAGTGGATACAATTTCTATTTCAAATTGCGTTAAAAAGTAATTATTTTAAGAATTATGAAAAGTTTGAAGTTTTCTTTTTAGAACATTAATCAGTACATTAATCACAGAACAGTAATCATAGACAGAAGTTTGAAGTTTTATTTTTAGAACATTAATCAGTACATTAATCATAGACAGAACATTAATCACTATAGAGTCATTGATTTTTGTGCAATAATTTTTAAGGAATATATTTATGCATGATTTGACAATGAACAATTTTATTTCTTCAGCAGCGTGTCCATTTTCACATTTTTCAAAAGGAAGGTAAATTTCAGATTCATTTAGAATCCTTTTAATTATTGAAAATACATATGCTCTATGATTAGAACATTCAAGGAATTCCTTTTCATATTCAATAGATAACAGTTTACTTATAACTAAATAACAATAAATTGTTATAGTATATAATAAATTGTTAATGATCAGAAGGATATTTTAATCCACCTCTGTCCATATTTTTTTATAAGAATAGAAGAATTTGTAATCTCTTCAGTATTAACAATAGAATCATTTGAAACCAGATAATTCTTACAATGAAGACATTTAAAATGTTTTATAAAGAATATACGTGAACAGTAACCAGCAATATACGTAAGATTACTTTCAGAAATTTTTAAATCAGTGACATCTTTTTCAGATATATTTATTTTCAAATTATCATCTATTTCATGTTCCTCAACATTAGAAAAATCAATACTATTATTTAAAGACATAGAAATTTTATCATGGTTATTTGATGTAAAAATATGAGGCATTAAACTGCATATTCTCAGCTTCTTTTCTATTTCAAAAACATGTGTAATTGATATATTGCATTGTATTGACCACCTGCAAGTTGTCTATAAACACCAAACCTTTCTTCAAGGGAATCTGTTTGAAATTTTCCAGTTAATATATAATTAAGTTTAAGTTCATTTGCACAATATGATGATATTTCTATAAAGGTATGTGTTGTGTGTTTTAATGCTTTGTGCGTTTCTTTTGTTAGATGACCAGTGTCTGTTTTTATTTTTTCCCGTGTATCAAGCCAACACCGAAATGCATTCAAATATTGAATTTTTTTTATCAGATTCAGATAATGTCAATGATTCTTGATATCAATTACACTTACGAGTACCCTTATAAATAGAATAAACATTCACGATGTCCCACTAACTAGTAATAATTTTTATGCACTCAGCTGTTGTATCAAAATTTGGAAAATTGAATTTAGAAGCTGCTAATTTTAGGCCCTCTACAACATGCTGATTAAATACATTTACAACCAGCTGAACATTCTGACGTTCTAAGTTAGAAGGGTGCAAAGATTTTGCAGTTAATGTGTGGCATGTTTTCACCAGTTCATTTGACTCAGCTTCATGTACTTTTCTCAATAATGTTAAAGATGCAGGTTTTAGTTTTTGACTTGTGCCACCAGGTCTATTAAAATTTAGACAGTACATACAAACTTCAGAATTTTTTTGGTTTAGCCAATTATTACGCATGCACGTAAATAAATGTAAGCTATCAAATATAAAGAATAAAGGTCTTGATATATCAGAAGGATGCTTATAGACTATAAAAAGTTTTGGGGGTTTTGAGAAAAAAGATACCGCTCTGCTATTAATTGCACTATTGTCACTAGATATGCCAATTACAATAAAGCCAATTTTTCCAACCCAATAATGAGTTTTTTTTTAAATAGAAAATAAAATTTCAGCTGTTAATTTTTTGACAGGAAAAATATGCACCACATCCTTATACTTGGAAGTAATACTTTGCACCATAAATACATATGCAGTTGTTGCCAAATCACAATTATTATTAGATGTACCTAATAATTGACCTCCTTTGTAATCTAAATATGGCTTTATATGGATCTCATCCATTAATAACACAACTTTTTTATCTTTTTCTTCCAAAAATAAATATTTTAATTTAATATAGGAAAGTACATTTATATCTATTTGCTCAATTTGAGGATTTAAATTATAGTTTGAAGACAATCGTTTTGTTGTATTTGGCTATTAGATGGTACTGCACAAGCTCGCTCCTAATATGACTGAAATAGCAAAACTATCTCTACTTTTCATCGGAAAGTATTTAAAGCCTAGATATTCCAAAACAAACAGCTGCATATCATGTTAACATTGAAGCTTGGCTAACTGGAGTATTTGTGAAAATTGGCTGAAAGACATTTTTTTTTTATTAGAGAATTATAAAGTTCTTCTAACTGTAGATTAGTGTCCTGCTCACCTTGAAGTCCCGAATCTATTCGCGTGCCAGTTTCTTTTGCTTAAAGTAACCTCTCTTACAGATCAACGCATACAATCAACAGCTTCAAGATCATATATCGTAGAATACTTTTGCAGAGAATGGTTATGGGATTGGATTTGGAGTGACCTTGTAGAAGCAATACTTTATAAATAATGTTGAAGAAAACACAACATCGAGAGCATTTCAACATGCAAGCTTTATTAAAAAGATAAAAACTATCGTAGCTGAGTTAAGGTAATTCACCTGAATACTTGAGTGAAGATGAGTCTCTCATGCATGAACTCTGACAAATAATACATTTGTGCTTGAAACTACTTTCGAGAATTTTTAAACTGACTCACATGTGATGCGAAAGGAAGAAATATCGAATGATGAAATTCATGAAAATATGTATAATGAATGAGAAGAAAAATCAGCTATCAAATATTAAACAAGAAAAAAATTATTAGTGCAAAGACTATCTGCAAAGAAAGCGGCTGAATGACTGTACTTTTTAAGTGAAAAAACGGCAAAATGATTTTATATATTAAAAAATATCCACAGAATACGTGAAACGATATCGTGATTTTATTGATAAATAATCTCTTTTGTAGTTCCAATTTATCAACATGAATCCAAACCTTTTTAAGCTTCAAAAACATTTTGGCAAGTTCATCGGATAGTGCAGTGTCCCAAAATAACTTAGCTTTCAAGCTGTCCTTCATTAAAATTTTAAATCTCAAAGTGACATGACTTAATAATACATTTAATTGCTATTAAAATATATTTAATTGCTATCAAAAGATTATAAAATGTAATTGGAAAATAAATTAAACATATGAATTAGAAAAACTGAAAATAAATGAAACAAAGCTTAGTTTTAATTGCTTGAGATGAAAAAGTAGTTACTGTATTTGTTTCCAGATTAAGGAGAGAAATGATAATTTTGTTTTCCATTTAACATTATACTCAACATTATTTAGTTTGTCGTTCATCCACTGAGTTAGAGAAAAAGACGACCCTTTTGATTGATTTACACATTAATGATCTGATTCTAACCAGGGAAGTGGCTCGATGAGAACTCACTCTTATTTATATTAGTTTGGGGAAAAAGAAATCCGTTATTTTTGTGGAAATGGTTATTGTGATCGATATTTCGTAAAATATCGTTCAAACAATATTAGATTTAAGTTCCTTGGAAAGGTGATATTTTGCACTGAAAAATGTTTTTACTATTTTCTCTTTGCCATTCAGTTGTTAATTGCAGGGTGTTAAAAATGGAATTCAGCGAAGCGAAAATTCGGTACATTTTATAATTTTTCCTTTGATAAAAGGGGAAAATGCAAGTTAGGAGGCTGTATTGTGGAAGGTGTTTATGATCCCAATACTATAAGAGTCAATTACGCGAAATTTCGGTTTAGTTGATTCCGTTTCAGTGGTGTTGTCGAGCCGGAACGCTCCGGAACGTCGTTCTGGTACTTCCTTTTTGGACAGGAACGCGTTCCGGAACTAAAGATGATTTCTGATAAAGAGAATTGGCTGACGTATTGAAAAAGAACTAAAAAGAATTGCTGATTTTTTTTCTAATTTTTATATGTATTATTATAAACAAAGGTTTGAACCGAACCGAACCAATACAATGTAATATTAAGATTAATAAGTACTAACTACTGTTAGCAAAGTATTCTATGCACGCTACCTAGGTCAAAGTGTCGATTAAAAAGTGTAAGGCTGGCCGTACATAGAGGCAGCATGCCTCCAACGCGCACCTATCGTTTCCCGGCCGCGTTGCTGCCCGTGAAAGACATGTTGAAAAGTACCACATACTGAAGCGACGACAGGAACTTAACCGATTTCTATTGAATGTTATTCACTGTACTTTAAAAACAAAGGTACATTTTTTTAATCCAATTTATTAATATTGTAATATGATTAACACATCGTTAAATTTATACTAATTTTTTTTAAATTATGTCCATGGTTAAAATGGAGTCAAATATACGCATAAACTTGAATTTTTTTCTGAATAAAAATAGCTAAATATGTTAAAGTGATGAATTTATTGTTTGGTGTAAAGTTATAACTGAAATTAAGTTTGATTTTTATGTAGCATTTATTAAAAGGAAATTAATTAATACGATATACTTTCCAGTATTTATTTGGGAATAAGATCATAATAATCTTTTACTATGACATGTTAATTTTAAAGCTAAGCTAAATCACATACATTAAATACTAGTCAGAGAATAAGAGGTTTGTTAAAGGAGCAAAAAATATTCTCTTTATAACAAACTGCAAATATGTACTCAAAACTATATAAAATTTCTTTTAAAAATACATCTGAAAATGTATTAAAATCAATTAATCAAACCTATTCCGCCCTACCTGTCTAGTGGTTAGCGTACCTGAGTACAGATGGGTGGGACCTGGGTTAGAATCCTGGCTCGGGCATGGATGTACTTTCTCTCTCTCTCTCTTTCTTGTCTTTGTCCTTTCTTTGTGTGTGAATGGTTGCCTACCCTATAAACGGGTACCTATGGCATGTGTGTACAGAAGAGGTCGGACTCCACACCAAATATGGTTCAGTTGGAAATTTTGGTTCAGTTGGAAAAGTGGAGCAGTGCACCACATATTGCCATCATGGCTGGCACACGACAACAACAACAACAATCAAACCTATATCAAACAATAGCCCAAAAAATGCCGCCATCGTAGAAAGTTTTTTTTTATAAAATATTCCAGATATAACTATCAAACACACACGCACAGTATAGTCTCTAAACTATTTGATAAATTTCTGATATTTCTGCCAAAAGCATAATGAATAATCTTTATAAGTTTCTTTTGTTAACGGATACCAAAAATGGCAAATATTTTGTTGGTTATTTTAAATATATTAATAACTGTTTACAAATTTTTGTTAGTTATTTCAGACTTTAAATTTGTTATATTACATAATAATGAAAAACTGTCCGTTTTTTTCCCCTATTAAATAATAGTATATTTATGCAATATTGCTTGAGTATCTACTATGCGTATTCCTATTGTTGTAATAAACATATATATATATATACACAAAATGGTTTTCGTAATGATTTTTGTTTCCTTTCCTTTTTATGCTATATACAGGGCCGATCCTGGTGACAGGCGAAAATTGGGGGAAATCTCCCCCCCACGTCATCAAATTTGGAACATGAGACCTAAAAAAAAACCGTTGCCGCCAGGATTATCATGGAAATCCCCCCCCCCCGTCGTTAAATTTGGGACATGAGACCACACAGAGCGGCCGCCTACCCAGGATCGGCCCTGTCTATATAATTATATATTCGCGTTCTGGTAAAAAAAAAAAAAAAAAAAAAAAAAAAAAATTAGCACAACACCACTGTTCCGTTTAAATATATTTCATTTTGAATATGTATCTCAAACAAGTTGGTTTATCGTAAATAATATTCATTTTCGATGAACAAACTTATTAATAAATTTACTGAAATGATCGATGTTGACCGGCAAGTTATCAGTCACATCATCATCCGGGAGTTAAAGACCAACTATAAAATAGTTTTAAGCTACATAAAAAAAATAACGAATCCGAAAGTTTACGTTTGCGTAAAAATAATGGATTTCTTTTTCCCTAAGCAAAGGCAAGCAGCAAATTCGTAGATGATCGCATAAGACATTTATTGCGAAACAAGCTGAGCATCTTTCGAGAATAATATGAGACCAAATGACGTCACTAATGTGTTAGCTACGTCAAGAAATGTGTAGAGAGCGAGACAATTTTGGATATCGAGCAGGTTTAAAATATCTAGTAACGTTCCGTGAAAGCTGCTTTTCGCTGCAAAAATTGCATTACTACTTCCTAAAAATTTAAATTTTTAACAATATAATAAAATGGAGAGACCAATGAATTAAAGGTTTTCATATGAAGAGGAAGAATTACTTATAAATGTTTATGCAGCTAATAATAATTTTTTTTAATATTATTATTTGTAATTTAAATTCTTGCACTCCTTAATTGTTAATGAACTTTATTTAATTTATATAGATTATTGATGTCTCTGAAATCCGAATCTTTATTTTGGCAAACAAAATAGTCAAACTATTAAAAAAATTGCACATATTTTTGCACTAAATAAAAAATATCCTATTTCTCATACAATTAAATATATTCCTTTAC
>JAPDSC010161437.1:0-27118 GCA_026290005.1 Latrodectus geometricus
AAAAAAAATTGAAATCTCACTTTCTTTTTTTCAAGGAGTAAGCTGAACATAATAATTAAATTATGAAACTTATTAATTACCAAAATTGATATTTGCTCAGACATTTTTTTATTTACAGGATATCTGTTAATTGATCGTGTAAACAATTAAGTAATATGAACGTCATTCATAGAAGCGTACTGCATCCGTCATAGCTCATTACTTGGCATCGTTTTACAAAAGTGTCTATCATCAGAGCATATTTTTTGTGTCATTATCCAAATAGATTCCCGTGTCTGAACTATTATTGAACAAAGATATTATTATATGCTGTTATTACCTGTCTGTTGGTATATCCACCTTTCAGCGTTAAAAGGGGCGATGGTATCTTATACAGTGGGGCACCCAGTGGGTTTATAGTGACCCCGAAAGTGGTCTTAGTAGTATAGAAGCAGGGACCAAGCAAAAGATCCCCATACTTGGAATACCACCTCCAGAGTTATCATTTCCCATTGAGGATATTGTGGCATGACATATTTAGACTGCCTCAGATGCCATTAGCGAAACCTTTTGATCTTCAGTTGGATCGGGATTCAAAGTCTCTACCTTTGGATAACAAAAATAAACGCCCTATCCAACCAGGTCACCGTGGCTTTTTATTATATACTGTTAATTTTGCCATTCCACAACACGCGTAAAAGCAGTGTTTGCATACCTGATTGAGGATGAACTTATCATGCGAAATAGAACAATATCACATATTATTCATTTATATAGATACTATTTAGCTATCATATTATACACTATTGACCACTCAAAATACAACACCAATAGACTTAGCTATCAAAGCAAAATTTATTTGGCTGATAACATGGTATGAAAGATTGATTGGTTAAAGTTTCAGTCTATTGTGATAAATAGATAATGAAAAAATCAGCAATTAGTATACCAGCTATTGTTGGTTAAAATTTAATTGGAAGAATTTTGGAATAGATTATAATATATTCTTATGGTGTATTCCTAAATTGTATAAGCATTTCATAACAAGGCAATAAATCAATTTTAAAATATCTTCACTATATTTTAATATTTAATCCAAAAATTTTATTTAATTAGAAATTTTAAATTTTACAAAAATAAAAGATATATTAAGTTAAAATATTTCCTAGTCCAATGATAAAAATATAAAATAATTCTACTTATAGCTACTAGATTTAATCAATAATTTTAAGTATATTTACGTTACAAGACAAAATTGTTTATTTTTATATTTTAAAAGTTTATGAAATAAATATTTATGATGTTAGATTTAGGTCTATTTTGTTTATTTACATCGTAACAGAAGAGATATTTTGGACACATTCTTACAGATAATCTTAAGAGTAATGCGTCACACATTATAAGACACTATCTAGAAAATTTTATCAACATCAGAACGTTAAATCTTATATCTGAATTTGTAAGAATAGGTGTTGAGAAAATTATAATGTTTTAAAGTTTTATTTTATAAATTGATGCAATTAATATTCAAGCTCCATCACGTACATTAGGTGGGATATATTTTTCTACAACCCAAATTTTTAATAACATTCATATTTTTATCCTTATTAATTACATATTAATTAACATACATAGCTAATCTGCATATATATTCAAAGCATTGCTTAATAGCAAGAATTCAAACAAGCCACTCATGCATGAAGTATCATAATCATCCAAATCTAAGTTTCATTTTTACATAAACGTTGTGTTTAATTGATCTAAATATTTGATTATAAGTGACTTTTTCTTATTAATACTATTATCACACATATTTAAATCATTATCAAAGAATTGAAATTTGAATTTTGTCCAACATTTTTGGTCTGCTTTTCTAAACGATATAAACAAAGAAGCTTCGCATTTCAAATAATTTATGGCTCGTTTTCACCCATCAATATAAAACTTATTTTTAATTGACAAGCAACATTTCAAACCAAATACGATAATTTTCGTTTTAATTTTAAATGAAGACACAGATTGATGTTATTTTAGATTAATAAAATTAAAAGGAAAATTAATTTAACCTAGAATATTAAATATCTTAATATTTCAAAATACGTGAAAGCTTGCTTATATGTGTACGGAAACTCAAAGATTTAAGAAATAATAATTCAATTACTGCGTGAAAAAGATAGTCATTATGTGTGAATAAATGTATGTATACTTGTACATATGTATTTATATAGTAATTTTTTAATTTGAGTCAAAACTCATAACTACAACGTCTTCACATATCTCATTTTAAAACTTTAAATATTTCTTCATAACTCTTAACCCAAGTAATATAGTACTTTTTCAAACTTGTAATTACATTTTTTTCTATGTAATAATGTTTTATAATTTTTATGTATTTTTAATATTTAACAAATAATTCATTTTCATAGGTGATGCAATTCCTCGATGTATTATAAATATCAGCAGAATATTTTTTAATATACGAGAGTATGGATTTAAAAATAATTTAACTCCCTTCATATAGATATTAAAATTATGTGTTAGTTACTAACAAATATTTTAAAAATTATTAAATTAATTAAACTGACCATGAATATATAATATATTATTATGTGATTCTTAATAATTGATTTTATCGCAGAACTTTAGTATTTTACGTAATATTTCATTGCATTAGTATTGTATGAAATATTCCTGTATGGTCTCCCCTTCTCTTATATATCTATATTTTAATAATTTAATTTAATAAAAAATTTTAATTTTAGATAATTTAAAATTCAAATTATCTCAAATTTAAGAGAAAAGGAACCCCAAAATAAGTACATCAAAGGAAATTAATTTCATTCTTTCTTTTTAAATTTTGTAAGAACAATTCAGTTTTATCATTTTTTCACTGTGTAAAATTCCTAACAAAAGTGCGTTTCATTTTCATGTTGGCGACTTTTGGTCATAAAAGCTGATAAGCAGAATTTTCAGTTTTCCCAAATTATCTATCACTGTTTACACAGTTGTCGCCAATTAGATTGGTTGATTCGCTAACAGTTGCTATATTTAGTTCTTTACAAACAGGGGTTTCAGAAATGTCACCCTGATCCTAAGATATCTTGATGAGGCAGAATTTAGAGGAGAGGAACACGATAGTTTCACGTGAGCGATTGTTGTGATTTGTATTCCTCTTTAGTAGAATTCACGAAGAAGGCCTCGGATTTGCGTCATGAAGTGTTTCCTTCCTTATTGAATCTGTTTCCATCATTCATTGCAGGTAATTGAAGGGTTTGATTACCTGATAACTTGAAGTGGATTTGGTTTGAGGGCAGGGAGCACAAGTTCTTGTTTCTAAAATAAACACATTCGAAAATTAATGTTTTTATTGTGACCTTGTTGCGTTCTGTTATTTTTAGTTTTTTTAAATGTGTTATATAAGGATAATATCACTTTCTGAATCATATTATTTCTCAATATTTTAATCAAAATAGTCTTCCGATGTTCACACAATAGATTATTTGAAAATGTATTCTATTTACGATAAAGCATTGTATTGAACTATTTTAGTAAAAGATAAGTAATTTTTTAAGTAGTGTTATCTGTAAGTCATATAAAAAACTTCTGATTTATTTTCATTGTTTACTTAGCTGTTTTACCAAAAAAAGTTTTTATTTAAACGAAATTGAAGTTAATAATGTCTTTTTGACTTTTATCGTAATCTTCACAAAATCTCGATTAAATTCTGATGGTTTGCGGGAGTCATTCTTGTAATATAAAATGACTCTTGGCGAAGCCAAGTCTGCCTGTCAGGGACTGGGAGAATGAAGTCAAAAAGAGCGTCTTCCGTTTTTCAATAGAGCATCCTCATACGAAGGTGGAAGTACGACTTTGGCTCATAGATGGCAGCACCATCAAGGTCTTCCAATTTAGAGAATAAAGCCAGAGAAGACCCATAGCTTGGCTCCAGCCAAACCCAGAGGTATTAATTTAGAATAGAGACATGGAGGATATTGTGACTCGCCATATTTTATGTGCTCTAGTCGTCATAAGGGATTCGAACTCCCTAGCTTCCTGTAACGAGAACGACTCCCTAACCAACCTGACCACCATGGCTCGTAATAAAAAATAAAAATTGTGATTAAGTATTGAAGGAGGAAATGTAACATAAAATAATTTTTTCTTTATAATACATGGTATTTAAAACTTTAAAGTACATAAATTGGGAAATATATATATATATGACTGATAGACGATTGAAATGGTTGAAGTTATTACTTTGAGAAGAAATAATATATAACCTTATTAAGGGGCATCGATCTTTTAATATATCTTGTTAATTTTTTAAATTTTATTATTAGAAGATAATTCGATTTCTATATAACTATGTAACCTTCCCCCCTACTTTTTTCATAATAGTATACAATAACGTGGTTTTTAAAAATCTTGAGGAACTAATAACTGCGTATTTCACAGTGAAAATGAAAACTCTTCATTTGAAAATATATTTGACAATGCGTAAGAGAAATTAATTAAAAAACACTGCTGTGATGATTTTTTAATTTGTACAATATATTATTATCCTTCATGAGGAATGTATCATACACATTGGCTCGTATTCATATGTTGAAAAAGAAAAAAAAATTCAAAAATTCTAAATCACCTATCCAACAAATGTATCTATATCTGTAAGGATAGGTTATTTTATGCATCTATGTAACTTTCTCTCATACTTTTCCATAATAGTATATATTATAGTAGCTTCTAAAAATCTTGTGGTGCTAATCACTATGTCTTTCACAGTGAAAATAAAAGGTCTTCATTTGAAAATAAAGTTGACAATGCATAAAGGAAACCAAATTAGAAAATGCTGTTGTGACGATTTTTAACTTTCACAATATATTATTACCCTCCATGAGGAATGAATCACACACATTAGCTCGTATTCATATGTTGAAAAGGAAAAAAATAATTAAAAAATTCTCAATTACCTATCCTAACAGATGTGCATGTAGAAAATTAATAATACCTATCATTTTTTGCTGTTCAATAGTGAAAAATAAATCGATCTCCAAAATTTCATTTTTATTGACTGTGGCGTGGTTAGTATCAAAGTGAGTTAATAATAATTGGTTATGAAGTTGGATAATAGATTTGGAGTTGGAAAAACAAAACTACATGTAAACATGAAACCTTTCACTAGTGGATGAGGAGAAACAAACAAATTGTTGGATTAATTGACATGAGAGGTTGACAGTCGACTTAGCATAATCATAATCAAGCTAGTAATTTGGAATATTTATTATAATATTAATAATAGAAACATCCATTTGAATTAACTGATAGATGATTATCTTTGCTTTGTTATATTTTGCTGATCATAATATAGATTCATCTTGGTTTGAGGATTCATTATTCTTTGTCATTGAACGTATGTTTACAGAAAAAATATTTCAGCTTCGAAAATTGGAAAATGAATGCCAAATCACTGAAAAAATAGCATGATAATGAAAGATTATATTAAAATATTTTTTATCTAAAATCTATTAAGCACAATTTTTTTTAAAATCAGTTACACTTTTAAAAGAATTATTAACTGAAATAGAAACATATAATTTAGAATCTAACATCTCTATGTTCTGGGAGCTCTCACTATCGTAGGTAGAAAATTTAACATAAGCTTTTCCCTTATTTTTTGGTGGTTTACTTTTGTTATTTCTCAAGCGATGCCAAATGATGAAGGTAAATATTCTTACTTTATTTTTAGAAACCATTCACACTCGCCTACTGAGATATTTCCGAGGTTAGACACTTGCTTAAATTTGCCTTAAGTCTTGCGTTTAAATTTAGTCAATGTCTTATAAATTTTTGTAATTGTTATATAAATGTTAGCATAGTAAAAATGCTTGTTATAAAACCAAGCCAACTGAATTGCAACCACCCGTTTATCACTACCATTGTTTCAGCTTCAGAAATTAATTCAAATTAAAGAAATCTTTTCTTGTTTGTAATTGTTCTTTGTTAAATAAAATAAGAAGTAAAAGAGACGAAAAGAAAGAAGACCATATAGTTATATAAAAGCCAAACATGCTCTAATTAAAATGATACATTCACAAAGGCGAATAAAGAAAAATAAATTTTATTTTCATGCATATTTTCAATAATTGATGAAAAATTAAATGATACAACTAAATGTTTCTTGATAATAGTTTAGTGCTAAAAAAATAACTCTTTATTTTTGCATTTATCCTTTTAGCTCTTTTTGGTTAATGTCTGCTATTTTTGGTTATAAGTCATCGGTTTTTCTCATGCGTTTTTAATTTGACATCAGTATTACAATTAAAAACATATAATATCTTATATTTTTATCGTATTTTTTGCTAAGATAATGCAATCACTTTCAATAAATGATACTTTACATAAACTACATAAGAGTTTACTTTTGAAATATTTCTTAAATGTATATTTATAGTATTGTTTTAGGGCTTATTTTGCTGCCAATTAAAACACATTTCTCTGCGCTATGCGGAACTCATTCCTTAGTGAGGCCCACTTATCTTTATAGGGTGGAACAGCGAGAGCAGCGGTGGTGGAGACGCAATAACCCGGTTAGTGACGGTATCAATCACTACAGATTCTCTACCTGGAACGACCATCTCATATTGATAAGGCTTACGCAAGTTATTTAATCACTGTTCAGGATCCAACCGCGGTCGAAATATAAAAGCTGTTGAGAAGGGTGCTATTCAGGTGATCGACAATCAATCTAGGTTTAAATTATGAGGGCAGGGGCTTATTAAACGGCCCACAGTCGACAGAAAATGACTGCTTGAAAATATACTGGAAGCAATTTATGGAATTAACAAATAAGGAATTAATATAATAAATTATTTATTTAGGAGTTTAATTAATTAATTAACAAATTTAATTCATTATATTGAATTTATTAATTTAATTTAACGAATTTAAATCATATATTGATACTTGATTATATGTATCAAAATATGATATAAATTCGATATTAAAGGAAAACAAAAAAAATGAGAAATAGACTTCTAAGTTTCACGTTACAAATATTTTTATCCGATTAAAATATATGGAATTCAGGCTTTATTGCTAAACAGTTACACAACAGCAATTTAAGATAAGACTTTTTTTTATATATTATGTAATTTTACTCAAAAAGCAATCAAAACACTTTTCTTAAATTACACAAAATCCTTTAAGAAAAAAAAATTTTTTTTATTGAATAAATTTGCAGCAAAATCTATGAAAATGATAGCTTCATTTTAAATTTATTACTTTTGCGGTGATAAAATATTTTGTTTTATCACAGCGAAAATCAATAAATTTATTCATAATTAAGAGAAAAATCTCATCCAATTGTTGCAGTTTTTTTCCCCCAATTCATTTATTTTTCTTAACGAGATGTTTAGAAACTGTTGTTCAAGAGCTTTTTTGATTACTGTTATACAAATTGGAAAGTATATTTCGAAAATTAATAATACAACTTAGATTAAATTAAACGGAAAATATTATAAGGTTATATTTTGTTCCTTATTTTCCGTTCAATTTAATTTAATATGAACACGTATTTATGCTACAGTTTCGCTTGTTTTATTGAATTTTGAAGATGAGAAAACAAATCTGTGGTTTACTTATGTAAAAATATTGTAACTTTGAAACTTTTAAGTATGTGCTCTCTCATAATTTTTTTTTGTTAATTTATGCAAATTTTGACCAATAATGTACCAAATTGAAAAGTATAAAACGGTAACTTTAACTTTTATATGCTTTTTACTGAATTATGTAATTTAAATTTTAAATTATATTTGTGCATATTACTTACAAATATAAAAATTAAAATTTTATGTTATATTTCAAAAATTAAATAATGTTTACAAATATTTTTAATTTTTACTTAAATTTCTTAATTGTCTAAGAAAATTGTGTGAGAATTTTAAATTGAGTTTTTTGAATCATGTTGAATATTTTGAAATTAATGATCTTTCTAACAAATACAAAAATTATAACCACTAAATCTATCCTGAATCGTCTAGTGCGATTGATAGCTTTAATACGATTTAAAATTAATTGTAAAACATACCTGTAATATAAAGCTAAAATGAAAAATAATAAATTTAAGAAACAGAGTTTACGTCTAAGAAATAAACTTTTAAAGTTTCTTAGAGCTCATTTCTTTTTTATAAATAAAGTAAATGATGTGTACAAACGTCTTAGTTAAACTTTATTCAATACCAAATTTCAAAATTTAAAAGTTATTAAATAAAAAATGCATTATAACTTATAGGGTTAGAGAAATGTTGCTGTAATAAATAAGATAATTTTAATTAGAAAATCACATATTTATTAGTAAAGGCACAATAAGGAACAGTGTCGTATTTTGTAAAGTGAAATTATATATTATACACATATTTAATTATTATGATTTCTTTCTTTAAAGTCTTAAAATGAAAATGGATCACTTTCCACCATTGTCTACTTTACTTCTTAGACATATATAAAATATTTCCCAAAATTCGAAGTTTCAGTTAGAAATATTTCAAGAAAATATTTAAAAAGTGTGTAAACAAACTAATGTGTTATAAATGTTAAATTTTAACTTGCAAATATTTGTATAAAATTCATTTTATTTAGTAGAAAAATGCATTTATTTTTAATAATAAATAATATAACTTTCATTGAGATAATATCAAAACAGTTATTGCGAAAATGATTCAAAATCACATACTTTTGTGATGAGAAAGCGAAAGATCTATTTTAAATAATTGTAAAGAATACTTTTTTTTAATGTAATTGAATTACTGAAAGTGTGGAAGTATTTAAAAGTATATAACTGAATTTTTTCATATTTTAAGTTAATTTACAGACTTAAAAATAATCAAGTAGGCCATGTGATGTCGACAAAAGTTTTAGTTTAATCAAAGAATAAGGAATTCGCACTTCAAATAGTGAAATAAATTTGTTCGATATTGGTTTGGTTTATTTGTCGCTTAATGGTTATTTTTGCACATAAAGAATAATAGCATAAGTTGTTTTCGAACTAATACGAATATGCAGAGCCAAGCTGGGAATCGAGCCCACAGACTTAAACTGATGGTCAGATGCAATCTATTTGACAGTGTATCGATATCGGAGAAATAAATTCGAACATTATTTTTTAAGAATAAAAATATTTGTTACAATAAATTTTTTACTATACAATATCATTTTATGAATCTTTATTTGTGTACTGTAAATTTTAATTTGCTGTAAGGAAATTCTTTTGTAATGGTAAAACGCGATGAATAAAAATTAATTCCTTCTTTATATGAAGGAAAATGTTTATCAGAAAAGTATTATTAATATATATTGTTTCTTAACAAATTTTCTTTATAGTTTAGTTTGGTTTACTACAAATTTTCAATCTTTTTCTAGAATTTCTCTGGCATTACTTATCCCTTTAGTAACGAACGTGGATAAATTTTCCAACAATCTTTTTGAATTCATCTCGGAAGATAAACACAACTCGTAAGATGAAACACGTGTGTATCTACTTGAAAGTTTAAAATAAATCCGAAAATTCATGGAATGATAAAAACCACTAAACATAAGATAAAAACTTTTAAAATAAGATAAAGAAGAGTACCATAGCTATTTTAAACATTTTTAAGGTAATTCCTCCTTTTATCGTCAATAAATATTTTTCCATCCAATACAATAGGTTTGAAAACCTTTTTTCTTTTTAGTGTATAATTTTTTCTGTTCATATAATTTTACAAGGACAAATAAAAAAAATTGTTTACATAAAACAGTCGCAGGACATGGGTTACATATCTTTAATAACAACTGCATATTGTATTCCAGAATGAAAAATCCGGAAATAAAAAAGAGAGGTCATTATCTTCTTCAATCAATTGTAAATAATAAAAACTCAAATAATTTTGAGTAAAAATAAATTCATTTCAATAAACTCTCTTTAAAACAACATATGTTTTTTACTGTGACACGTGATGTGATAAAAAAAACTCAAGAAAGACAGAATTGCGTACACGTGGGCGATGAAATTGTCAGTAGAAATTGGCTATCGTTGAAGGTCTTTTGGCGTCTAGATGTCGAAGCTTCAGTTGAAAGAACATAAAAACAAAATCCTGAATAAAGGGTTGTAACATTTAATGTTTGTTAAATAAAAAAATTAATCAATTTGTAAAGACAATGCGGAATCACTTAAAATCTCATACTTAAATCAGAACTTTCTTCTTTATGAAAGTATACAAACTTTTGTTCAAAATATTTTTTAATAATTATCATTCAATAATCGCAGATTAATGAAATATATTTGAATTAATTTTAAAAATTTTATTGTTATATAAATAACAAAATGGAAACAAGAGAAAAAAACATTTAAATCGTCCTTGCCGATTTAAACTAAACATAAAGTGGATACTATGATTTATTTATTGCTTGCATAAACAATCAAATCTTAATATTTAATGTGCTTTACATGCTACATGAAATAAATGTATACTTAATCAATGATTAATAAGTATTTATTTTTTAATAGCGGTAATAAGAGAGACACAAATCTCCAATAATATATAAAATAATCAAAGCCAGTAATTTATTGGCCAAAATTTTCTTTCCATCTGCTCACTGAAGAGCTAATCCCACTGACAAATTGATTTGTTTTTAATTGGTAAACGAAATTGTATATTCAACATTATTGGTGAACACGATTATTTGCTTGACTCACAAACCAATTTTAAGTAAAATAAAGTGACGTACACATGATCTCAACTGTAATGAAAGAAGCAACCACTTTATGGTCAATAATTATTCAAATAGAACAAAATAATATAAATGTAAGTAACAATTTGTCAAGACATAAAAAAAAGTATGTGTTCTCTATCATTTTCAGTTCAATTAAATATAATAAAAGAAATGAATGTTTAAGTTGTTCATATTAAGACATTGCACTTTTTACTTTTAAAACTGCACGATGAAAAGTTTAACAGCTGTAATCTATTCTATATATAAGGCCTTTTTAAATAACCACTGTATATTTGATTTTCAGGAGGAGTTATCTTAAATATTTCATTGCTTAATGCGCAGTGATTATATTTTTGCAAAAAACTTCAGTGATTGTTAAAAATTAACTTTAAAAGTTTAGAATATAGAAATAAATCCTATAAATAGCAATGCCTCATAGATATATTATTCCAAAGTATGGAGAATGAATTCAAAATAACAGTCTTTACTTTAAAAACAATTAATAGGAAAAATAGTTTTAATTACAATCGCACAATAGAAAAAAGGGTTCTAATATTAACATTTTGCTCTATACTATTTTTAACGTAATTTTCATTCGAAATTTATTTTTTAATTGAATCGTATAGTTTTCTCAGAAAAAATGGGATAATTAGATTTTATTGTAAACAAACACTATTTTGTAGAAAAAATTATGAAGTACATAATATATAAAATGCTCTCATTTTTTTGAAGTTCGCAGATTATTTGGAAGAATTATTATTTTTATACTTTAATGTATACTATATATATATATATATATATATATTTAATCCTATCAACTTATTCTGATTATTTTATAGATTAATCAGTTATTTCAATGAATATCTTCCTGTAAAATAAATTATGGTTTATATAGTTTATATTTTAACTTAATTCATTGTTATATATGAAATGTGTGTGTGTGACCAGTGATTACCATAAATATAGCTACATAATTTAACAGTAATGTTATATATATTTCATAAGTAAATAATTATTGAAACAAATTATAAATATTCAATGAATCAATTGTAAAGTAAAATATTACTTGTATCATATTTGAAAGAAATTATTTTGGTTTGAAAAGTGCAGGATCTTTTTATAAATATCATACGAATATATCCTTTATCTTAGGTTGTAAGAATTCTAAACTGAGTAGTGAAGCTGTAGGAAGTTGAAAAAAAAGAGAAACAAACGCAAGATTAATTGTTGTTGTTGTGAAAATACTTTGAAAAAAATGTGTCATGTTCCTTCAAAACAGTTTATTCCTTCCAAAGCAAATACTATCATGATGAATTCAGAGCTCAAATATGACAATAACTATTAATCAAAGGAAAATGAAACGTTATTGCATTCTTATAAATGTTTTTTAGATTCAATGATTACGTGACTTGCAAAAAAATAGGTGTCGAGCTCTATTTTTAAAGTGGAGTTCATTTACCCCACGCCAACATCACATTATTGTGCATTCGGAAAGCGAAACATTCTGCCCCAGTAAGAGCCCCTTCCAGTTTTATTTCAAGGAAAGTCGCAAACTTTAGAAATAGATAATGATGTCTCTATGGCCTTTTATATAAATTTATTACATCAGCAAAATTTTTGTTGTGAAATAACAGATTAATTTGGAAAATTGAATTCACAGGTGAGTATATTGATGCCTAAAATATTGGCTAAAATTATTAAATTAATGGCAAAATGTAAAGCGACAGCCATACATTCTTTTAAGAAACGAAAATGGTGGCAGAATTATCAATATATATATATATTAGTTTGGGGAAAAAGAAATCCGTTATTTTTACGTGAACTTTATGTAACTTCTTTTGGATTCACTTTGTAAAAAGGTTTAAAACAGCTTTCATGTAGATTTTTAGGTCTTGCGCGTTATGACTGCTGACATGCGGTTAACTTCGATCATTTTTGATATTTCATAGACATTTTCGACGATGTTGTATCCATGCGAGGTGCATCTTTAGCATCTAAATACCCAAACGGAATCAACGAAACAAAAATTGTACGTAACTGGTTGTTACAGTCTTATATACGACAATAAACACCTTTCACAATTTTAGCCACCCGGCTATCTTTTTCGCCGTTACCAGAAAAAAACGAAAATGTATCGAATTTTCTGTTTGTTGTCTTCTATTTTTAAAACCTTGCACTCATAACTGAATTAATCAAACAAAAACCGCAAGAGAATATTTTACTGTCAAATGTCACTTTTCCAATGAGCATAAATATGAAATTGTTTGATAGATACCTCACGAGATAGCGATCACTACAGACGTTTACCGAAAAAATAATGGATAACATTTTCTCCAACCTAATATATATATGTGTACATCAGACAAGTGAAGAAAGAAAGAAAAGGCCTTCAGCTTATTTTCTTATACTTTTTTCAAATATTCTTAGCTTAAAAAAATAGGTCAGTTATTAGGTCATAAAAATAATTTTATTATTTTTTTATATTTCTTTACATGGTGTCACAGGATATCTCATTTTGATATAAAACCAATGTCCGAAATTGGAGGCCCATTTTTATATTGTATTTCATATATGATTTTAATGTTATATTTTTTGCATTTCTTTATGTGGTTTTATACAATACCGCACGTTGAAATAAAACTTTAAAGTTCTTTTAGTGATGATGATAATTACTGCTATTTTTTATGATAATTATTTTTATTGCATTGTCAATTTTTATTACGTTTTGAGTTATGATCTATTGATGATCGATCTGTGAATACCCTCATGTATGTAATTAGTATTTATAAAATCAGATTTTTAGTTAAGAAATAATTTTACTGTGTCTTCCTTATACATGTATGTTATTTTGAGAACTGATCGCCTTAATTTACAATAAATTTAATTCAAAGCAATGACATTTGCAAAATGTTGCTCAGTATTAAACGAGTAAAATAAAAGAACAAATAGCTTTTACCTAATTGTAACAAGATCGATTTTTATAAATATATACTTTTCTAATTTCATACATACAATTTTTCTTTTTCTTTCACTGTTAAGGTATTTTTTGGAACTTTTCAGCCCAGACGTAATAGATAAATATTGATATTTTTTTGACTCTTAACCAAAAATATATTGACAAAGAAAATTTTCTACAGAATTTTCATTTATAGTTCAAAAATTCAAAATCTTTCTCTCTTTCGTCCGAAATTCGATTCTAGAGAATAATAATTTAAAATGTTCAATATTTTAAGGATAAATCAACATTTATCAAAAAAGTTTTTGAAAACATTATGTTAATGTAATAAGTATTTATTATTCTTAATAAAAACATTAGTTTTATAAATATAAAGGTTTTTTCAATTTTTAAAAACAGCTTTGCGGCAGCAAAAAAAGGCAGATTAATTACTAATCGACACTAATCGCAATCAGTATGGCGGATTGGTTGCGTGTGCCAAAAAACGAAACATACTCTCTTGACTAGAATTATGCCACATAACATCTTTCTAAAGAATGGTATAATGTAGCGCCTTCATTTTTAATCAAGTATCCTATAATTCAAATTAAAACTTTTTTAATTCAAAATTTTCTTTCTGTTTGTGTTATGAATGTGATTATATGTTTGTCTTATGAGAGTGAATGTGTAATGAGAATGATTGTATTGTTGATTTTTTGTTATCTATTTCTATTCTTAAAAGAATAGGTTTTTTTATGTTTAATAAGATTTTGTAAGTTTCTGAAGGCTGCAGAGTTTTCTTTATGATAGTAAAATGTCATCCAAAGCATTGAAATATTATATATCCATATTGTTAATTGTGAACCTCGCGTCTAATAATTAATGTTAAAATATTATGACCATGCGATATTCTATAATCTTTTGAAATTTTTTTTGAAATAATTGCGTTATTTGAAGAAAAAAATTGTATAAGAAACTAATTTTGAACAGAACTCAATATGAAACTTAAAATAAAGAACTAAATTTCTCAAAATAAGACGTTGTTTTTTGCTTGGCCATGCTGTAATATCTGCCGCATAGAATAATTAATGATAATTCAACATTAAGAAACGAATATACTATTTTTATCTTTTCTTAATACAAAACATTCAAAACCAAACAAAAGTAATTCATAATGAAAAAAATTAGACATTAAAAATTTCGTGATAACATTGGCCTTCTAG
This sequence comes from Latrodectus geometricus, assembly GCA_026290005.1. NCBI lineage: Eukaryota > Metazoa > Arthropoda > Arachnida > Araneae > Theridiidae > Latrodectus > Latrodectus geometricus. The sequence continues at coordinate 14,887 of JAPDSC010161437.1, forward strand.
TGGTACGTTTTAAGAGATAACAAATGCTCTAGTAAAATTAAGTGGTTTTCAAGTATTGATTTTAAACTGATAAAAAAACAATAACATCATTTTCTATAGTGATGAATGTTTTATAATTGAAATTCAACGTTATTGTAAGAACAAAACAGAGTTTAAGGAATAATGAGCTTTAAATACATCTGCGCCTATTGTGACTAATTTATATTATCCAACAGGTGCTTACTGAATGCTTTTTTTCAGTTGAAAAGATTTCAATTAGAACTAGACTTGCAAAGTATCTTTCTGCTTTAAACAACAACACTTATCCATATACATTGCAAGTCTTTGACAAAATTGATTTAACAGGACTTCATTTACAGACGTTCGTAAAATCATCTTGTTCATGTTTCAAATTATACAATTTTTTGAAAATATAATACTTAATTCAAAACATTTATCACAGATGTATTTTTCAAATGTTTATTTTGTTTATATGAAACAATTTTTTTATTTTCAATTTTGTAAAATAATTTATACTTTTGTAATTCAAACCCATTTTTGATAAATACTAAAAGAGAATAACTATATAAGGAAAATTATTGACTTTATTATAAAAGATTTTCTAAGGCCCTCTAGGTAATATTTAAAATGTATGAAATTTTTTTCTCATCTTATTGAAAGAAAACTATTTTTTAAACAGAAACTATAGACACAATTGATAAAATTTGCATTTTGTTGTAGATGGCAGCACAATTAAATTAATATTAGTAGAGATATTCAGTAAAATGGCAAATATTTGTTTAAAGAATTACGTAACTGATATCACTCTGTTGTTATCCGATGCATTCAACCGACATAGCTCTGATGGTTGAAAATTATGGAATCGACCTCATATCTGATGGCCATTCAAATATTATTGTCAATATACTCTTTAAATATAAAACAAATTAGGGCTAAAAGCAAAATGAAATAAAAATATGAAACATCTATGTACCGAAATGAAAAACAAAATACGGTGTTGTATTCAAAAGCAAAACAAACGCAGAAAATAGGATTTCTGTTCCAACTGAGGATAAGCAAAATAAACACTTGCAAAGTTATTCGTGAAAATAAATATAATTTTTAAGTTATATTAACTTTGTTAGAATAGTATAATGTTGTAAATACTTATATTATCACAATTTTTCTGGTGGAGTACACGATATCTGAATTAAAATTTATTTGACAAACGTCCTATGAATCTGAAAAGAAAAGTGTGAAAAAATATCGTTGTAAAGAGATTATTAAATACTCTAGACAAGAAATATTTATGAGAGAATCTTTCTCTTGTTTATAGTATTTCTAAAGGTTTAATAAATCTTTATATATAACATTTCTAAAGGTTAAATCATTTTAAAGATTTTGTCAAACTGATTGAAAAAGGATAAAATAAAAAAATATTTAAATATTTCATTTTCAGAATATTTATTGAAATTTTTAGAGAGGCTGACCCTATAAATAGACCCCATTTGAGAATTTTCTTTTTTGCTTTGTCATCTTCTCTCTTGTTGATTTGGTTGGCTTCCTTGAATATTTCATGTTTAAAATGAATAATAAAAAACTAGCTTTATATCTCAGTAGCAGTTTGCACAGATATAAAACTGATTTCGATAATTATGTTTTTCTTGTTTAAAATTTTTTTAGTCATTTATATGGGATATTTCATTGTTCGTAACTATTTTCATGAATATGTTTCAGGGCAATTTACAATTTGATTACAAATAAATTACAAAATAGATATTGTTCGGAAAATATTTAAAATTTTAATATGATGCTTAGCCTTATGAAGCTTTTTACACTCTGTAAAGTCATATTCATAGTTGTTTAACATTTTCAAAACAAATAACATCATTATTTTAAAATAATTTCCTACCCTATATTTCAATCTGCTATGTTGTACCAAATTGTCTCCGGTTATTAAACAATTGAATCATAATTTAAACTTGATTTATAATTTCGTTATTATTTTATTAATATTTTGAATAGATTATTAACCATACGAAGACATCAAGAAGAGATATTTGTCTTAATATTAGAAATTCTTTTATGTTTCTCCACAATTATATGTAAGAAAAAATTTAGATATGTTTTTTTTTTTTTTTTTTATTTTTTTTATGAGCCTACTTTCTTATGATTCATGGGTTCAATAACATTTAGAATAATTTTCATATGAGTTCATGATAATGTGATTGACCTTTTCTTGATAAAGAAAAGTGACTAATTATTAAATTTCATTGTCTCGAATGGTAATTTATGAAATAACCATCCATAACTATTCTATCAATTATCATTGTTATTACATTCAATTTAAAATAACAGGTTCTAAGTGTTCCTTCCTGAATATGCTTAGATGTATAAATCACAGAAAACCATAAATTATTTATTTAATTATAAATTATAAGTAATTCATTTAATTATAAATGATTTATGATTTCTTTAAAAAAATGCAGCTCCACATTAAAAGTACGTATCAATGACATGTGAAGTCAATTTTTATTGAATGATAAGATTTAATTTTCATCAAAAACATTTTCTCGTGATAGATGATAATTTTCTTGATTAATATATCGTAATTGACTGATCTTATCTTTTTTTTCTTTCTTTCTTTTTTTTATTTATATAAGTGTACTTATATATCACAATACAGATTAACAAACACGTGCAAACACCATGAAGGAAATATAAGTCTCTTTCTCAAGGTAATTTAATAATTTTTGTTATGTTTAATAACAGAAAGAAATTAAAATTAATAGATATAATATGCAACTGAATTTGTGAAAGGCATGTAATGAATGAATGAAAAAGCATCTGAATTTAGTTCAGTAGTTTGCTGCTTTATGAAAATTATAGAAAGAGAATTATAATTTTCAATTGTAATTATATAAATATTAAATCATTTATATATTTTTTATAATATTTATATTTATGACATTAAGGCCTTTTCTTGTAGATAATTAAGGACAATGTATGCATACTTAATTGCCAAAAGATTTTATAAAAATTTTCTTAAAAGGACTCACAATAGTTTTTCTTCTTTGTTAAAAGATTACTCAAATGTATACATGTTTGAAACATTGAAAATATATAATTTGTGATTTAAAATTATCAGACAGAGAATATTGTTCAAATAATTTCGCTATCATTGAGATCATAAGATAAAGATTTCTTACGACACTTTTAATTACGATTTCGGAAATATGAAGCAAAGAAATTACTATTTAAGATTATTATATTACTATATTGTGTAGATAAAAAATAGCTCATAGGACAGCATTATGTAATGATATTTTCTTAGAACATGTACAGACTTTATTCAAAATAATTATAGACGTGCTTTTCGTTTACACATATGAATTCAGGACTGTGTAAACAATTTAAGAAATTTTAAACACAACAAATCTTCATTTATAAAAATTAAGCAGATTTCATCTATTATATTCAAATATTTTCATGCCTTTGAATAACAATAGATTATTTTTTAAGATAAAAAAAAAGTATAATGACCTATATATTTAAAGATTTTAATTTTCGCTTTAATAAATAACCAATACATTATCCGATATGTAATAATTTGAGTTATCCCGAATGAGTTTTATTCCTGCTTAACATAATTTCTTAATTTAATGAAGAACGCATGCAATAATTTTTTTAAAATAATTGTATATATATATATATATATCATTTTAAAATAATACATAATTAGAGTTCAATTAAAAAAACATAAAAATTAAACTATTAAAACCACATGCTGTGCTCCAAATTGATTTATTAAAAAAATATGTTTTTATATCAGGAAATTGCTTTTATTAAAAAAGAATAAGGATGTAATTGGAGCTATAATTTTCTAAATAAAGAAAAGTCACGAATGGTCAAATAAATCACGATTGATTTTTCACGAAACGAAGCAAAAATTGTATACATTAATCAGATGCTACCGGATGTCGTGTTTCAGTAGTCCACCCTTCAAAATCACGAATACAGGTATCATTATTTTATAATTAATTTTTATAGTATTTTCTCAAGAAATTTTTAATAATTAATCTACACAACACGATTGTAAATTCAAATATAGACATCAATCATATTTTAACAAAGTAAATGCTATAACTCTATTAAAATCAAAACAAAAAGTAAACATTTAAATTGTCCTTGCCGATTGAAACTAACCATAAAGTGGATGTCATAATTTATCTATTGCTTGCATAAGCAATAAAATATTAATACTTAAGGTGCTTTACATTCTATATGAAATAAATTTATCTTTATTTAATGATTAATAAGTATTTATTTTTAATAACAGCAAGCATCAAGAGAAACAAATCTCCAATAATATATAAAATAACCAATCCCACTAAAATATTGGCCAAAAATGTTTTTCCAACTGCTCACTGAAGAGTTAATCCCACTGACAAATTTACTTGTTTTTGATTGGTGGACAAAATTGTATATTCACAATTATTGGTGAAAACGATTATTTGCTTAACTCACAGACCAATTATAAGTAATATAAAGTGACGTACACATGATCTCAACTGTAATAAAAGAAACAACCACTTTATGGTTAAAAAAAAAACTGTAAAGGAAATGAAGAACAATTGTACTGATTTACGGAATCTTTGCTGAAGATACAGTTGTAACTCATGAGTACTTGTCTGTGGAGGTTGAGAGTTAAGAATATTCCGTGTAAGCTCAAACGGCCTTATATGAACTTGTAGATGTTTGAAAAGTGCCTACTTAATCTTGTTGAATAGTACTGTTTTCCAAAAGGTGGTGAAACAATGAAATGTGTAAATAGAAGGGACCTTTACCCACAGAAACTATTAGTGTAAGAATATAGATAATTTGTTGTTTAGCATTATCCGTGACGAATGTTACTAATTTAAAATTAAAGAAAGGTAGAAAATATTGAATTTTTATTTGATTACTAAGATTAAATTAACAATATGATTATATTGACTTAACAAAATCCAGATTAAATTCAGGCGTCATGATAAGTCCCACAGATGTTTTGTTCCCTTAACAAAAGTAATTAACAATATTATAAGCTATATATAATAGCCCCAAATACAAAACAGGATAATATTAGCACTAACATAATGACACTTCCTCTGAAGAGCAAATTTGTTACATTATATCTTAAAATTCTTGAAATAGATTTCATATCTTGAATTTTATAATTCTTCTTAATGATGATTTAAATGAAAAAAAAAGTGTAAAAACTCCATACGTAAATAAGGTGAAGATTGACATGATATAAAAATACGTCATTATTCAAAACATATGAAATAATTCACAAAAATATGGGCTTATCATTCAGAAATATGGAGCGAGACGAATTCTGAGATGCACGTTACAAAGTTCAAAAACTAACATAAAAATATGACCATCCAATAGAATAGAATATTTAGCCACCCAGAACAACATAAGCTATCAAACAATCTTGTAAGAAAATCAACATGCTAAGAATAGTTCAATTAATGAAAAGTTCATTTTTTTCTCACAGTTCTTCGAAAAACAAAATATGTTGGATTTTTCAAATATCTTATAATTCCTGCTAATCTATAGACAATAGGATATCAAAATAAATTGTATGAGAATAAATGTGGTATAATCAAGCCACTTAGAAAAATTAAAAAAATGAGTGGGGGTAAAAGTTTAATTTTTAAGTGTTAATGAGAAAAATAAAAATACCTTTTAATGGCCTGATTAATTAAATCCGAAGGCATGACAAAACACAATTTTAAATTTTTCTTATTCCCAGTGATATTTACGACTCCCTTTAAAGTAATTTTGGTTACATTTGATAAGCCAGAAAAAAATTTTAAAAAAGTCATTGCAATTTTTTTGTGAATATAAGAGAATGAAAACTTACATAATACAACTAAAGAAATTATTTTAAAGAGATTAAGTAAATGAACTTGAATGATCATTGAATCAAATCTATAGTATATGCATGATAAAAAATAAGAAAAGAAACTTGTATCAGTCTCAGGGATGAGCTTAAAATTTCCTACATAATATATATATATATATATATATATATATATCTACGAACTGCTGAAGCGAAGATTAAATCGGTAATAACTCTTTGAAAAAAAAAATTATATTATCTACAAATTTTATTAAACTAATATACAATTATGTAAATATTAAGTTGCACGGTGAACATTTTAATCTAAAAGAATTTAATAATTTTAATTGACAATGAAAATAATTTTCAAGAAAGTAAACTTATGATTTTCTGTAATACTGCAACCAATTAATATTTATATTATATTTTATTTGTCATTATTGCAGTTACTACTATAAAATATATGGATATGTTATATTGTATCATATTAAAAGTTTTAACATGATAAAATAATAACACACACACACACACATATATATATATATATATTTTTTCATTAAACATCAAGGCCCCTGCGTTACATTGAATGAATATTCTTACAAAAAAAGAAATTATAATTTTATACGTATAATAATAAAATGAATAACCTATTTTAAAATAATCTAAAATACAGATAATAGTAAAAAGACTCGTGTTAATTAGAAAATGTGTCAGTAAAATAATCTTAATTGGAGTACAATGAAAATCTAATACAGCAAAAGTCAAATTTATTAACACACCTCTTTTCTAGACAAATATATATATTTCTATAAAGAAATAAATATCTATATTTGTCTAAAGCATACATTTTGTACAAAATGGACTCATTAATTTTAATATAAATATAAGTTTTATTAAAAAGAGTCAAATTTTGTCATTTCAAACTTGGTCAGATTTCTTCAGTCTCTGGGATGGGTTTACTAAAAAAAAAAAGATCAATTTTTTTTCAAAAAAACACGATAAAAAAATCTGTTGAGAATGCAGTTTGTTTATTTTAGCTTCTAGTCAGCGTCCCTCCCTGAACGGAGCCGGTTCTATGATAGATTACCTTGCCCTCCCTCACTATGCCCCTGTAGACATGGAAAACAGTGAGGGGCCCTATGTTTTATTTTGGCAACCCTATGTGAGGTTGAATACCATAAGAGAAAATAAAAGTTTTGCGCTTGTTATCCGCTTTTGACAAGTACCGAGAGAAAATGTCTGCAAATACTGATATTTATAGCGTCAGTGTAGTAAACTATTGACATCAGCTCCAAGAGTTTATTTACATTACGATGTATATTTTTTATTTTTAGTGCATGCAGGCTGTGAATATTTGATCAAAATTTCTATATAAGAATCGGAATTAGAATTAAAAAGAAAAACTAAAAAAAATTTGAAAAGAAAATAAAAAGATTTTTTTTTTTTTTTACCGAAAATGGTGGAATAAATAAATATTAATAAAGGAATTAATTAAAAAAAATTTAAAACGTTGCTCTCCAAATTTTTTTTTTTTAGAAAGTGAAAGTCTTAATTAAAATTTTTATATTTCTAAATGTTTAGAAATAATTTTTTAAGTTAAATTGAATGGTTAATATTTTAGCTTTACAAATGAGGAAATCACTTTATATGTTTTATAGCTTAAAATTTTTAACATTAAAATAAAAGACTTTCAAAAATACATTATAAGTTACGAATTTCTGTAAAATTATCAAACACATAACTGGATGAATACTTAAAATTTAATAAGAATATGCTTATATGTAAAAATGTTAAAATTTAAATGTTATTTGAAACACATTTTCAAATAATGTTCACATTCTAATAATATCCTTAAAAGTCGATAAAATTAAATAACAAAAATAAATGTTTTGCCTTGAAGTGCTTACATTTATATATAACCTTCTTCTCAGTAATGAGAAGGAACTCAATATTGAGAAGACCCCTCTCGATTGACGGGAGAGAGAACCATTCTCCTTCATACGTACACATTCAGTTCACAGCTCCCGGCAGACCCAGTCTCGTATCCGTATGTAACAACTCTCTATAATACTTTAGTTATCCCTAAATAAATTGTTATTGTTTATCAATGATTATGGGCTTTTTATTTACACACGCAACGAACAACACCCATCATTATAGTCTCATTAAACAATTTGTACATATTTAATTTAATTAGTACTCGTTTTAAGTGGTCGTTACATGTGAAATTTATATCTAAGGTCTAACTTATCCTTATATTTTTATTAATTTTAGTCAAAACATAATTTTTTTTTAATGTGCATATTTTTATAATCTAAAGATCGTTGAAGAATAGAGTTTAAAATCTAAAATTCAATTCGAATTTTGAAGGTGTTCCTAAACATGTTTTATCAAAGGTCAGTAGGTTCAAATAACAAAATGCAAAAGTTATGTTTATTAAAATTTCAATAAATTTGTTCAAATACCAAATAAAATAAATACATTACTTCTGTTTACAATTATACTAAATTTTTTTTAAAAAAAAAATTGTAATAATAATTATTATTTATAATTTATATCTTAACATTAAAAATGTGTGACGTGGCGCCGTGGCTTAGTTGGTTAAAGCGCCTGTCTAGTAAACAGGAGATCGTGGGTTCGAATCCCACCGGTGCCTTTTTAACATGATTTCATAACGTGATTTTTTTTTTTTCACTCATACAGTTCAATAACACGTTTTTCATTACTATGTATTTCTTAATTCATGATATTTCATCAAATTTAACAATAATTAAAATCAAATTTAAAATTTATTTCTCGATAAATGTTTAATATATCGAAGTGTAGGAAAAATGTGTGGCTTTAACTCCAATCCTTATGTAGCATACATAAATACTATCAATCGATATTTTTCTGTCCATATTTTATTTAGAAACTAAAATTGATGTCTTAAATCAGATTAAAAAATAGCTAAATAGTTATTCAATAAAAAGTAACCTTTTTATTATTTTTATAGTTAATCTCATACATAATATATATTATTAATGAATATATAATATTTTAGGAATTATATTCCTTTTACTTAAATATTCAAAATTTACCTTTTAATGTTACCAATAGATGGCGGCACAATATTTCAAAACCTTGGCAAATAATGAGCTAAAAAAACAAAATTTCAATATTAAATAAATATTTAATAAGCTGTAAAATACAAATTTGTACAGTATATAATGATTAAAATATTAACATTAAATTATTTTTTTCAGTTAATACTGTCTATAAGAAATCAAACAATAAACATATTCCTGATTTTCACTAACATAATTATTTTTTTTAACGTTTTTTATTGATTTTTCCGATGTACAGTTTTTAAATTTCGTAGACATAGAACTATTTTAAAAAGCATAATATATATATATATATATCAAAATATTTATATATATATATATATATATACTAAAGAAATTCTTAATAAAATATACTGAAATATGGCACATTGAAGAAATACTTATTTAAGTAAAAATAAAATTGATATTTCTTTACAAAATTTCAATTATTATTCAACATTTTAGTTTAAATATTGCGTAATAACTTATTTATAATTCTTAAATAAAATCAAAAAATCATAATTACCATTCGAAAAATCAAATAAAAGAAAAAAAAAAGAAAATTAAGCAATAAATTGAAGGAAAACAGTTCCAGCCTTATTCTGGAAAATTTAACATTTGTGTATTTCAAATTTAAAATTCCATGAAATAAATCAAACAATAAGTCTGATGATATCACATAAGTATTAAAAACTTAAAAAATATTGAAATGTCTTTAATAACTTGTTAAAATAATCACGTTTTTTAATCTCCATAAAAACCGTTTAAAAGAATTTAAGTATAATATTATTAAATATTGAATGGATTTTAAGCATGAAATATGTATGCATCTTATTATTTTCTAGCATTTAACTTATATTAATATTATATTTCAACAATTATTAAGTCATCAAAAACAAGGTTTGAAAAAATTTCGAAATGAATATTATAAATAAATTATTATTATTTTTATTTCATTGTTATAATAGTTATAACTCAATGGAAAATACGAATTTAATTTTATAAATGTGTGATTTTTCTAATATAAACTATTATTTTCTCACGAATGTGCCTATAAATCCTTGGAATATATGTTAAACTTAGATTTCAACCTAACTATATAGTCTTCCTTACCTAATTATATAGCAAAAAAAGTCTCATAAAACTATAAACCAAATCAAAGCCAAGTAAACAAGTTCACTTTTTAACCGTAAAGTGGTTGTTTGTTTCGTTCAGTTGATATCATGGCTAAATCACTTTTTCTCGTTTTAAATATTTTCAAAATCATAAGTTTTCTCTTTTAATTAATGTTTAGAACTGAAATTCTAAAATTTTTCTCTTTTAACTAATGTTTAAAGCTCAAATTTTTAAAAATTTTTTAGCCATTTTTAGCCAATTTTTTCCAAAATTTCCTGAAATCTATATCTTTTTCTATTTGTGTAGTTTTTTCCTAGGTCTTCCGCTTTTGGATAGTAATGGTTATTACGATACAGAGATTGTCATGATTTCAAGCGAATTCCAGCAATGCGCATGTTGACATAGTATAGCCATAATTGAATAGCTTTAAAAACATTGCATCATTTTCGCTTGATGACTCGTTCAATTTGAATTCAAAAAGATTTTGAAGAACATTTTGTGTGTAAAAAATTGATTGCTCCAAGTACGCGAAAAACATGACATCGAGTGCATCTCTGTTGCTTGAATTCTTTGAGAATCAAAATTAAAAATACTGTTGAAGCTCATTTTGCCAATAAACCAATTCCATATGTAATGACTGAAGCATCGATTTGAAAAGTTATCTTTCATTGACCAGATCCATTAGCACCATGACAATAGAACAGATGAAAAAGCAAAATAAAGAAGACAAAACATCCACTTTATGATTAGTTTAAATCGGAAAGGATGATTTAAACGTTTTTATTATTAAAATAATTTTATTTAAATTGATACTTATAGCATATCTTAAAGGTTTCATATGAACACTAATGACTATTTTTGATTTTAGTCTTGGACATTATATCTGAGGATGATTTGATTTTGCATGGTGTAGGAATAAATTGCATGTTTGCACAATAAGTTTTAAGCAATTAGTTAAGCTTTAAACTTTAGTTATGGTATTCATTCGCATACATTCAAACTGCTTGAAATGTTATTTTTAGGGTCAATAGCAAATACAGTTGTATCGAGAACTTTTTATAATTATTCTATATCCTGCATCCATGATAATCTGTATAAACACAATTTTTTTGAATATAGTTTTAAAAATATTTTCTTCTTCATATTTTTTTCACTTTCTAGTAGATAATTAATTTTTCTCTTTTTATCATTTAAATTACGTTACTTATATAAGTGATTAAACATATAACAATACGTACTGTGGGTGGAAAAATGGGAGAGATATTATTCTTGTTTTCTGTATGATTTTAATCGCTGAACAAATCTTTCTTTTTCTATTAGCTGTCTGAAAATTACTATATTTTTTCTAAAATTATCGCTGAACGTTCCTAAGTTTGTGTCTTGAGGTTAAAGGGATTCATCAGTAATTTGAAATAGTTTTCTTATTCACTTAGATATGAAATTATTTTTAATTTGTTAGGAAGAATATTAAATTGTTGATTCAAAGATATAAGTAAATCGTAATCTCAACCTGTGTTCTTCATATAATTTATCAAACTAATTAATAAAATTTATTCAAACATTCTAAAACATCAAAAAAGAGAAAAACTTGACTTACAAATATTTATAAATAATTATCTGTGTATTCTCTCTTGAATGTATTGTATTTTTAAGAATTTAACACGTTTCACTACTTTTAGAGCCAAACATTCAAAATTATTGATTAAATGTTTTTAATATTTGGATCTGCTATTTCTTAACAAATATTTTTAAAATGAAACTTATTTTAGAAGAATATACATATAGACAGTGGTGGCCAAAAGTGTGGATATTTTTTGAAAGTTTCATGTTTTTCAACTCTGTGTGCTTGTAGAATATATTAATTTTCACTTTAATACAAATGTTTATATATCAAATTATAATATGCAGTGATGAAATCTATTGAATCTATTTTCTTATCCTATTTTATTAAACTTTTTAAAAATTTTCTTAAGATGAAAATTGTCAATTCTGAAAAAACAAGTAAAATAAATGTTTTTCATCATTATACTAATTTGATGAGTTTAAAAAGAAAAAAAGAAGAACGTGTTCTAAAAATATTTTTATCTATTTGTCTTTCAATACATTCATTGTCTCTTCTTTTTTTTTAGTTTAAATATCTCTTAATTGTTGAACTTTGGTT
>JAPDSC010161437.1:42118-54860 GCA_026290005.1 Latrodectus geometricus
TTTTATCAAAAATGGCTGATTAATAAGAGAATCGCTTTATCTAATAATATTTTAAATTATCTTTTTTTTTTTTTTTTTTTGCTTTTGAATACCTAACAATAATTAATATAATATGTTTTTTCACCATCGGTTACCATCAATATGTTTAAACTTTAACATTACATAGCAAGAAATAATTTGCTTTTCTAAAGCTTCTAGACAACTGCTTGACCATTTTAGACTTATGTTATAGCTTTTTTATCAATAAAATGTAATCCTTTGTAATAGATCCTTAAGCCTTTTTTCATCAAGGTTCTAAAATGTGCAGTGCATATTAACTCAAAATTTAAAATTGTAAAAAAACTGTTTTTCATTGATAAAAAGAGATTATATTTGTGAGATGCTTTACTTTTTATATAAACTTACCAGTAAAATATCTTAAACAGCTTGGTAATAAAAACTAAATTTCTGAGTGTACTTTGGTAAAATTTTTAAATAATTAATGTCATAATTTTCGTACATAAGCCATAAATCTTTGACATTGAAATAAATAAGTTGAGCTTTGATATTTATAAATAATTAAAGATTATAAAAATGCTTGTGTGTATTTATGATTAGACATGCTTTTGTCAAAGCTTCTACGTTCTCAACCAAAACAAAAAAATTTCCTTTATGGATAAATCTTCCAAAATATTGATGTTATCGCACCGTTAAACATTAGGGCAATAGTTCTATAGCAGGGGTGGCCAAACTTTTGGGATCCGGGGTCTATTCCACATTTAAAAAATCGAAGGCGGTCAACCAATGGCAGAGCTAAATTAACGTACATATTTATTTTCGCAAACAAGAAAATATAGTAAATTATGTATTTTTTCTAAAAAAAACAACTTAATATTAATATTTACAAAATAAAAATTTACTGACGAAAATATTCAAAGTATTCATATATCAAAAACTGACCATCCCATTCACTTCGTTTAGTTGAAATTTGGCACTGTATATCTGCGACACGTTTATCATATTGTGGCTGGTACAAGCTTATTGCAATGCATAAACACGAAATTGAATGTTCATCTGTTAAATGTGACCAATGTTTGTTTTTTGTTCATGGTTGAAAAAGCAGATTCGCGAAGTTACCTAGATCCAAAGTATGATTTCAAGTACAAAATCAATTTGTAAATATTTGGAAATGCTTCCTCGGAAATTGATTTCCAAAAATAAGTATCCCTAAATATGCTCTGGATTTAAGAAATATATCGCATCTTAATTTAATAATTTCTTCCTCGACCGTATCTGATGTGATATCTATTAAATGTCTGTTTTTCAGATCAACGGTGCCATTTTCATTAAATGGAAATATCATAAAATTGAGTATTTCTTTCAACCTAATTAAGTCAGCGAATCTTCTTTCAAATTCTTCAAATAAAACAAGTAAGTATTAAGCGAAATCTTCGAAGTCTCTGTTTGGATTATGGATGCACTCTTCCTCCATGTTTTTGAAGTTCCTCAATTCATGTTTTCTTAATTGAGATGCATACCTTTCTATAGTTTTTTTTAATGTTTTAATCGCACTCATTATGTCCATTTTAGGTTTTATATAAATTGTAAACCTTAAATCATAAATCTTTAAATCGTAAATCTTTGCAAAGTTTGTTTTGGGTTTTAAAGCGTAGACTGTAGTAAATTTTTATTTTAAATAATTCATTGATTCTATGTTATAAGTCATAAATTAAATTGTTAATATCTGAGGTCATTATCGGGATGGTCGCGTAGACTACCTAAAATGTCTTCGCGGTCTACTAGTCGACCGCAGTCGACGTCTTGGCCACCCCTGCTCTATAGTGTTGATTTTACAACAATCACAATGTCCCTAGAAGATAAAATCTTTCTGCTCTTCCATTGGAAAATTTCAATTTTTAATTGAAATAAATAAAATATTTTTAATAAATAAAACTTATTTTTATATTATTATTGTGACACATTTACTATTTTAACAAATTAAGAGTACACTTTTAAGGAAATTACTTAATTTTAATTTTTAGAAAAATGTTTTTTTCTTCTATTTATCTTGTTCAAAAAATATAAAAATGCAAGTAAGTCATTGACAAATGTCAAATAAGAATCGTTAGATAAATTATTTTTTATTTTCATAGACTGTGAAGATAGCAAAGGATATGATATTATTTAAAACCGCATTATCACAAGAGTACTTATATCTTTCAATTTAAAAAAAAAAAGAATAAAACACGAGCAGGATTGCATGATCTTATCTCTTGGTCTTAAAATGCGTTGCTGGGGACAATTTAAAATTCTGGAAAAAACTTTATTTGAATAAAATCATTTTATTTTCCGATTATACACAAATTTAAAGTGCTTTACTTTCAAGGCCGTACTAATAATGCGATAAGATTCGTAAACATTTCAATATTTTATGGCACTGGAAATTTTTGCCTAGTAAACAATTGCACTCTAGAAAAAGATTTCGTCTTTTATCAACACCAACTGTCTTGAAAACAAATACAAGTTCAAAATTATGTAAGGATCTGTATATTCACTCTCAATAATATAATTTATAAATTATATAAAAATGAGATAACTCTCGCCATCACGTAAGCTATGATTTGAGATGCATTTCACTAAAATTAGAGATCAGTGGATTGAATACAACATTTTTTAAAACATTATGCAAAGAAGGAATACAGTTCATAGCTATTGCACTGCAACTGAATACATTTATTTATTTCAAATGCCCGGACAATTAGCTGTAATGTCATCAGATCACGATGTTTTGGCGCAAGGGATATAAGTAACAACAACTTTATATAGTATAAAATTCAGTCAGCATGTCATGGTAATCCCGAAAGTGGTTGAGTCTTCATTATTCAGAATTAGGAACTAAGCATAGAGACATATGACCTACAGCCTCTCTTAATTAGGGACATATGACCTACAGCCTCCCTGAGGTATCATGTCACTAGGAAGCTACTGCAACAAGTCCTGTTTTGCATGTGCCTACCACCATCATTGATTTCAATAGAATTTTGACAGAGTCAGTAGCTCAGTCTTTAGTCAAGTAGATCGCCATTACCTTCCGGTTGCTCGGTTTTAAATGCACACTTGTTACCAAAAATTAAGGAAAAATAGCTGAATGTGAGTTCGTCTGTGATTCATAGATTTTGGCAACAATTTCTAACCACGGATTCAGCATCTAGGAGGTTCAGCCAAGGATAGTAATGCGCTACCACGAGTGCCGATAACTGATATTTGTCAGTATGTGCACGAAGGAATAGAACAGAAACTTCGGCTGAACTCAGACACCCCCTTGCTACAAGCTCCGGAAGATTAGTATCCTAATCAACGTCTGGTCGAAGGCTTCACGAACGTGGTCTTTATGCGAGGTGACCAGTAAGTTGCATCTCGCTCACGTCACGCCAAAGGCGGAAACATTTGCAATGGGCATGTTAATATGTCCACTGGATGCTTGATCAATGAAGGGTTGTTCTCTTTATACATCAGTCTAAGCATTTTCAAAGAACGTGAAACTCGTTTCATCCATCAAAAATCCGTGAAACAAATGCATTCGCATCAGGCAGCGTTTGTGTTTGGGATGGTATTTATTTGGGTTAATGCACAGACCTCCATGTCTTTTCCTGTGGAAATATTAATGCTCACACCTATAGAGATGATGTCTTGGATGCTTATGTGCGCCCTTATGCTGGACAACAGATGATGCATTCATGGCACAGGATGATGATGCGAGACCATAGAAGGTCACATCGTGGATGCTTATCTTGAGCAGGAAACAACTGAGTGCATAATATGGCCAACTCGATCACCGGACCTTAACCCAATCGAGCCTCTTTGGGACCCTCTAGGGTGACGAGTAGCTGCTCTCAATTCTCTTCCTAGGTCCCTTGCCACGCTTTCAACTGCTTTGTAAAAACAATGGCTAGCATTTTCTACACAGTTAATAGATCGCATTATTGAGAACATCACACATTGCTGCAAATGTATTGCTTCTCAGGGGGATCATACCCCCTATTAAAGATACTTTTCCTATACCACACTTACACTTCCCATTTGTTCATTGTATACATATGCTAATTTTTGTAACACCATAATTGCTTGATGTTTCTTTTTATGCTATTTTGTACCTTCCTTTGTGTTGTATGGTGTGTATAAGTATCATTAAATTCCACGCATAACTTTTTTGCGTTATCGTCATTTTTGTGATTTTTCTTTAATTTATGGTAACCAGTGAATATTCATTAAGTCTATAATAATATCTTGGGCATGTAAACTTTTAAAAATATTTAGAAATAATACAAGTAATCCTTCCAATAGATTATTTCAATCATATAACTAAGAATATAAGTGTGAGTAGTAATTATTTTTAACATTTGTTTTATTAAATATTGAAATTTCTATTGTTCAGTTTAAAAATTTAAATATTACTTCTCCAAACATTTTGTTCTTAGGCTTACCAAAAACAGTTATGTTCTTTTTTTATTCAGAATTCCAGTGAGTCTTCTACGTACACTATTACTATTGACATTTCTGTTAAGAAAACAATGAAAGAAAATAATGTTAGAGGTTTAAAAGTGTTTAATAAAATAATTGTCTTCAATAAAAGTTACAAGACATGTGCCTTCTCTTGTATTTTATTTGATCATAGATCAAATATTACTGGAGTTACATAAATGCTGCATGCACTGTAAGTTTCAAGTTGTGATTTAGTATAAAATAGCTTAGTATTTTGGATAACAAAGTTTGTAATTTACTCTCACTATATTGCTTATAAATATGCATAATTCTATTACATTTTTATCAGCATGGACAGTGATATCAAGAAATGAGAAGTTATTACCATTTAATTCAGTATTCCGTAAGCTTTTTACCTTATTTTGAAATTTTCTGTTTAGTTTCTTTATACAATAATGAAAGTAAATAATTCCATGTAACAGAATTTCCAGTCATTAATGATCATTAAAGATATTACGGAATCGGACTATATCTCTTGAAATTAATAAATACATTTAAGAGTTGCAATTTCGTTCAAAAACTATTTGATTGTAAGTTTTTACAAAAAATTAAATTCATTATGAAAATAAACCTCATCAAAGGAATACCCTTGCGCAGTTGATGCTTTTCACAAACTCTTTACTATTGTCACTAAATGGGCATTTGCTTACTCAAATGAAATTTTTTATTTCAGTTGGAAAAATGAAAATGTGTCAATATCATGTTCATGTAATCTCTTTTTTCATGTTTCTATAGATTGATATAAGCATTGACAAGGTATTAATGGTATGATACTAAAAGAAATTAATTAAAAATAGATAATTGATATTACACACTGCAAGTAAAAGCATGTTAAGAAGGCTTTTACTTGTATGACCCTTCAAAAGCTCATTCAGGACAAAAAAATGTAAATTTTAAATTAATTGTCATAGTATATTACTCCGAATATATATTAACTTTCAGAATCTGGCATAAAGCTATATTCTTTAGCACGTAGCTTTATTTAATATTTAAATTATTAAGTTGGAAAATATTATGAGGCAAAAGGAGATCTTGATGAACTAAATAGTTATGAACAATAAATTTTAATGTTCAAAGCATTCCTTTAATTACGAATTCAGTAAATTCTTAATTATAACTATTGGTGTTTAAAATTTATTTTAGATAAATTTAAATATCGTATGATCTTGCAAATATTCGATTTGCATCATTCATAGAATTCTAAAAATAACCAGACCAAATACAGGGACCTTCAAAATTTGATAGGAATAAAATCGATATTTATACTTCAATTTCATTTTATTTGTGTTTTTTCTTTATTTAGATAACCTTCAACAGAAACTAAAGATCAAATGTCAATTAAAAATTTGACGGGCAAATGCTACACATTTCCTTTCATCTTAGATAAGTAAAAAAAAAAAAAAAAAAAAAAAAAACTTTGAATTTGATCAGTATATTTTTATAAAACTCTAATTGATTTTTAAAAATAGATTAATATATATTTAAAATCAACATATTCTTGCTTGGTAAAGAAGCATATTGTTATTCAAACTTCTTTACTGCACCAGGATTGAAGTAAATATTTCTAGAAAATTAAAGTCTACGGACAAAATAAGAGTTCTGTTGGTAAAAAATGTAATATGTTAAAAAAATATTGCCAATTTATACTATGCACCATTTTATAACAATTAAAGTAAACAGATATTAGACAAATTTAAACATATCATTATATTAAAATATTTCGATCAAACGTTAACCACTTTCAATCATAAAATTTACTTCAAAGATATAAGAAAACATGCCATCATTAGGAAAAATTTTATATAATGCATCCTATTGTTTTAACAATGGGAGTTATATATTCTTTTGCAACTTTTCACAGATTAAACAAGAACAGTAGTAAATCATAAAGCAACTTTTCAATGTTTTTGATAAATTATATTCAAAAAGTTTGCATTGAAATGTGGTCACAACGTCTTCTAAGTGAAATTGTAAGTATCAGGTAGGGCTCTTTTGCTTATTACCTTTTTCTAAATTATGAAGACTCTCATTGGGTTGCTTCTGCCTAGATGGTTGAGTCCAACTCAGGGCAAAGTAAAGGGTTGCAAACTGATGCAAGAAGAACAGGATGGGTTATATATAATTTTTTTTCCATAATAAGAAATTTTAAAATCATTTCTCTTGTCAGCCGTTTCTTTTCAAACTACAAACAAAAAATTTGATATGAAATAAGAAATAATTAAGTTGCGTATTATATGGCATACATAATGTCTTAACTTTAATTAAGAACTACATTTTATCATTCCGTAAATGCTACAAAGTTATTTTAAGGATTTATTACGAATTTTGAAGTCGTTACTTTTCTGGAACAAAATGACTTAAAATAGTCTCTATAAATTTATTATAATTTTTTACCATAATATTTGTTTTAATATCCCTTTATATTTGAGCAACAATTTTCGTAAGTTAAAAAAATTTTTAAATCAGTTAAAAATGTGAAATCTGTTGATCTTCTAAGTTACTATCATACAAGTGTTTTCTCTTGAATGATCTTTTTATTAGAAATATTTCCAAAATATAATCTAACAATTATAATTTCTTCGTATTTTATTAACTTCAATGTTTTGTTATTTACGCAGCAGGCTTATACATTCCTGTAATGTAACATTCTCCCCAATTTTTTCCTGAAATCTATAAGCCTAACAATAAAATATATTCTATCGTGCCAATGTATGGAGCTGTTAAGCTTCAAATAGCTCCGCATAATTTACATATTCAGTTTGTGATAGGAAGTAAAATGTATGGTTTCATGTTTGAGCTGATACCCTAAGGAAGCAATTGGAAACAATTCCTAATAAGAATGTCAGAAATCTGATACCAAATAAAGCCATGGTTTATCTCTTATAGGTTAATCAGATGAAAAATGGAAAATTTGTATATAGGAGAGCAACAAATGCGCATTACAATGCTTGTGGTATAACAAGAAGGCTTCGGACGTAAGTGCAAGACTATACTATTGCGTGCTTTTTAGAAATTTTGTTTGCTAATAAATTACTACAATTATTTCATAATTTTATCTTTATTGTAGTTGCAGTCAATAGATAGTCCTGATAATATATCCCCATTAATACATAAAATCTAAGATGTGAAAATATAAACACCACAGGAAAACCCTTAAGAAGTTGAGCACGGACATTGAAAGCAACGAAAGAGCAGATTATATTAAAAAGCAAAGAGCAACGGACAATATCGTCCAAATAAATGATATCCTATGTGACCAAAATCTCAACTTAAGCAAAAACAATTAATTTAAATCAATGTCAAACTTACTGGGACGCGTCAGATAAAGATCGGTGGACTCACATTCTTCTTACTAAAATATGTGTCAACTATTTTATCATCAATCCATATATCAATTATCTTATTTTCGTTCACTATTAATTCATGTGATATTATAAATGATTTCAGAGAAATGAAAAACCTACTAAAGAAGGATTTCCAGAGTTCTGTATCATAGATTGCCCCATGACAACTAACAGCCATCTGAAACATCCATCAGAGATACCATCTGTTTACCATCTCTAATTATGTATAAACCATAGCCTTCAACGACGAATAATGAAGATTTTCATGAACTTGATTTGGACGTGTGCCTTCAGATACCAAACTTTCACTCATAATATGAAGATTCAATCGATTCTACCAACTTTCTTTCATCTAACACATCATAAAATGAATTGTAAATTCATAAGTTAATCTTGTAAAGTTTATCTTCATCATCTTCTTCATTAAATAATTAATGAATAATTCAACTATACGAAATTTATTGATAAATCGAGCAGTCAATAATTTAGTCAATACATTAAATTTAGCAACTTACTTGATTTATCATTTGCCATGTTATTCAAAACTTTGTTATTTGTTCTTGCTATTGTGATACCATGTTTCTCCTTAACCAAGACACGATACCGAAACTTTCCGAAGACATTTACAAATATTTTCTTTTTAAACTTTTATCTATGGTAAAGTGATAGGTAAAGAATCAATACGAGAAATTTTCTTTACTTGCCAGTTAAGAAGAAATAGTATTTACTTGCTATTCCTTGAAGGCGCTTGTACATACTAAGGGCCTTCTCCCACAGTCCATTGTTCGTTTTAGTATGTTATCTTAATGCTCATCTTTTTATAGCATTGTTCATTAATTTACTTTCTTTTTAAGATTTTCAATAATGTAATATCATTCATGTCTTTTGCTAAAGTAGGAATTTAATTAATTCTGTCAAAAACATTTACCATTCTAAATTAATGTAGTTTCATATTAAATCAAATAAGAACTAGCTCTTTAGAAATTGCTTAATCTGTTATTTTTAATAGAATTTATAAAAAGAACTTTTAAATTCTCATTTATAATAGAAATTAGCAATTTTCTTTTTTAAAATTTAATTCTAAAGTCAAAATTTCTTACGCTATTGCATACATTTGAAAGTGTTTATGAGAAATAATACTGATAAAATTATATAATCCTGTTGATAAAAATTACCCAATGTTGACATTATTTTCTGCAACGTTAGAAGTTTCTGAAGATATAACTTTTAAGATATAATGTTACATGCATGTATGCATACATAATCCATTTTTTCAATAGTTGTTTACATATTTTAGATACATCTTCTCAATAGTTCAATCTAATTTTTATAAAATAAATTTGGTGTTGTTTACATAGTTATAATAGAAACAACTTGACCCTGTGTTGCATTCAATTAATAGCGTATGCTTTTTGTAAGGCATTTGCATATCTATAACATTTCAATTTCTTGCGTATTTTTCTATTTACTTTGTACGGTATTAAATAGGCAAAAAAGGAAGACCCTAAAAACTCTTCTGCATTTACTAACAACACGTGATGCAAAAAGAAAAGATGTATGCATGAAAAAAAAACCTTCCATTTTTTGTCCAGTGTCTGAGATCAAAAATGGGTCCATGAGAACGACAATAAGAAATAACATAGAAAAATTTACAGATTGGTGCCCAGCAATATTTGTGATAAAAAAAAGTGTGAGCTAACAATTTTTATTAAAGAATAAAAAATGTAAGGATTTAATCCCAAAAAAGTTTGACTTTTGTAGTATTACTGAGATGGAGAATACTTTTTTTAACATCATCTTCAATTTTATTTTTATAATAAATTTGAAATTTAGTTTTTGAGAGTAAAATTGGTTTATAAATCATGCTATTTTAAGCATGCTTTTCTACATTTTTCTTACTTAATTCTAGTTAAAGGAAACCCGTTTTTAAATTATTTTCTATCACTCTCTGGCTCCATTGAACAAATGGAAAAAAGTGTTATTGAATAATTGTATTTCTTTTCTTTATTTTTCTACTTTAAACATATTTTTTAAATTTAATTTAATATAATCTAAAATAACACTTTTTAACACATGATAGGACATTCATTTACCAAATTTAATGTTCCTAGGATAGATTAATTATTTCTAGCTTTTTTTTAATCTATATACAATATCAATACACATTTTATCTTACGCAAGATAAAATTTACTGCCAAATATGTTTGAAGAATATTTCAATTTCTTGGTATGAATTGATAAAAGGACCACATCACACTAGATAGATAAAAGAACAATATTTGGTGAACTTTCCTGTTTGACAGAAATGTATTTTGCTTGATAACAAAATATATACAAATCCATTGCTATAACGGATATTATTTAATCAGTTTACTTTGTTCACAAGTCAATTTAGGTTAATATTTGTAAGTACTGTTGACATGAAAAAATAATTTCCGGTTCTGGCTTAGCATAATAAAACTCCTCTTGTTTTTTCAGTAACATGGCCAACACAATTTATATTTTATCATTAAAAACTAACTATCATGTCTTATATTTTAAAGGTTTAGAAGATGTTTTTCTAATTTCATATTATTTTTATGCATAACAAATTACGATAATTAAACTACTGTACATAGAAAAGAATAAATGTCACCCCTCAAAATTATTGTTAATCATTAGATATGTCATTCAAATTTCCTAGAAAGTATACAGGTAACGCACAGTGGAAAAAACGATAGTAAATCAATAATATAAAAATACTTTTAAGACTTTGAATAAAAATTTTATGAAATATATTTACAGCAATTTTTAAACAGCAAAAACATCGCTTATAGTTTACAAGTTAGTATTTATTTTTATTTTTGGAGTGTGAATTAATCTCTAGCAAACATGTAAGATAAAAGGTGCATTTTTGCAATAAATATGTCTTTAATTAATAATAATTGCTTGAAATCTCATCAGTTGCTTCTGAATACATATAGTAGTAAAACAAATTTCAAAATTCAGAGTTTATAATATTTTATCACTTTCCACTATTGTTTATTTCAGAAGAAGTAAACAAATCTACAAATTAGAAAATTAATGAAAAAATTCTATGATTATTTAAGCTATAAAATTAATGCTAAAATTTTGATGTAGAATAATACATTGACCGCTTTGCTTAGGAATCTAAAAATACACTACTTGATAAATATATGGTTATCCATATTAGATTATTGACTTTATAAACAGAACTGTTAGTAAAAAGAAGGTTTGTAAGGAATAAAAGTAATTATTTTTTTCTTTTTGAGCAAAATTAGAATTATATAAATGTATTACTAGTGATAAACTAGGGACCATTGGGAAAAAAATTAAGACATAATCAAATAATGAAGTAACAACACGGTTTTGTAATGCTTTTTATTTAATATTGTACACACCATCGGAAAATGGACGACTATTTAAAGCACGCCATTTTTTTTAACATAAACTTAATAAGTTTATTATAAATAATGACTTGAACTTATATTTAATGACAAAACATGTTTATTGGCTAGTTTTGAGTAGTCAAAGTCACGTTTCACTTGTAATAGTTTGGAATTCAATATTATCTAACAACAAACGTCTTGAAAATATTCAGATTTAAATATCAGAATTTTGAATGGAAAAAAATTTAATCGACTATTTCTTCCAAGCAATGACTTCTACTGACTTCTAATATGTCAGCAAAATAAATGAATTGACATGAACTCGTGTTCATCATTTTTAAATAAGGGTCAAGAACATGGCAAAGATTTGAGCGAGGAAAAAATTTCCAATTCTCTAACTGATTGCCATTTTTTTTCTTTACATTTATTCACCGAGTCTCCAGAAATTGATCTTAAGTTATTTTAACAACCGGTTCATTTATTTTTTTCATAATTTTTTTTTAAGTAAACGTCTCATTGTAGAGAAAAAGAGAGAAGCTGAGTGTGTTGCCATCGAGATTCTAATTTTAATCTCCTTGACTTCTTTAACTTGAAACTGAGTGATGCTTGTGTGAGATGTTTTTTTCTAGTCACCGGTTGAACTAGAGCATTTAGCTTTTCTTAGCTGCTTCTCCGGGTCGACAATTTATCAAGAAGGCAAGCTGTTTATTTGTTTAGAATTATAAATAAATTGTTCCACAAGTAAGCATAACCTGATTACTATTAAAATATCACGTTTTAAAAACCATAATAATTATTTACTTTACTTTAACAAGAGAGGCAAATTGTTTTTAGTTAATTTGAAACATTAATATTTTAATTAACTTTCAATCTTGAATTGAAAATAGAAGCTTGAAAAACTTGAAACACCTTATTAATTTATTCATTTAACGTAATATATAACGTATTTAACATACTAAATTTATTATTTTAGTTATTATAAATTACAATATAAAATGCTTAAATTATAAATTTAGAGATTTTATATTTCTATTTACTTTAGTAATTTTTTAAACAAAATTTATAGATGAATAAGACTATTTTTTATTAAATGAATTGTTGTATTAATTAAAACAACTTTATGGATTTATTTATAAAATTTAAATTATACAAATCAGAAAAGTGGCTTAAAAACAAAACAGATCTTATATAATCTATTTTTTTAATAATTATAAAAATCACTTATATTTAACTAAAAACGTGTCTTAGTTCTTTTATATAAATATTAAAACGCTGATTGTTTTTTTTTTTAAATAAATTTAATATGAAGAAAGTGATTCCACAAAAATAATATCATTATTCATTTTTTTAAGAAATAGAACAAGTGATCATCCTGAATATAATAATAAAAATTACCTTTGAATTGATTATTTTTATTGAATTTTGAAGATTTTAAGTTGAGTTTAAAAAATAACTGTCTCACTAAAGGATAAAGAAATACAACTTATA
>JAPDSC010161439.1:2001-12181 GCA_026290005.1 Latrodectus geometricus
ACAAGGAAAGGTAAATAATTAAATTATTTATCTTGAATAAGATCTTAACAGTTATGACAAACTTTAATCTATTATATTGCAATAATTCTTACCAACATTTGGATTAATTCGGATCTACTCAAAAATTGCCTTCTGAGAATTTTGTGTAAGTTGTTTCTTTGTTCAGTGCAAATTTTTAAAATTATTGTTGCATGAGCAACGTGAATAATTTCAAATCTTAATGTGAACTTATCGTGTCCGACAAAATTTTAGTGAACTTTATCATTAACCTAAAACTCTAATCGTTGTAAACCGGCTTTTGTTTCAAATCTCAGAAATTAAGGCAAGAAAGCGATATATATTTAATTTCAAAGAGAAAATAAAAACCGGAGTCATAATTTGTAAAATATCTTTCTCCTTTTAAGAATGGAGAAGGTAAATGGGAAAATCAATATCGGAATTATGATTCAAAAGCTGTTTCGAATGTTTTTCTATCCGGTATAAAAATTCGAAAATGTAATTTGCTTAAGTCTGAGAAGAATCACATTTTGCGGTTTTGTTTAAAATTCCATTAAGCTTTTTGCAAATGATCGAATTACAGTGATAAAGCAAAATAAATGTGCTATAAATCTTTGTAAAAATTGTAATGTTAAGATTTGCAAATACAAAAACTGTTAGATTTGTTCAAAGCACATAATCAAAATAATTACTTTTAAGAGAGAAAGCAATTCTCCAAAACTGAAAAAGCAGGTTCGAATTCAATGGTGGCAAAAGATGCAGGTGGCACTCAATCCTCTCTATTCAATCGTGTCAAGGTCACACCAGCCAGTAGTTGTGTTGCTAATTTGCAGTGCTTACGCTAGGAATATTTATGATCGAAATAAATTTAAAAAAAGAAGTGAGGATTTTGTGCGATAATGGTTCGGAAAGAAATTTGTATATCAAATCCACTGCAGAATGTTTGGAATTAAAAATAATTAGATAAGAAAGATTGTGTCTGTGTTTATTCTATTGCTTGAGTTGAAGTTTGTTGAGAAAACATAGCCAGTTGTAGAATTAAAATAATGAATAGAATTAATCATACTTTATTTAATCAAATATATATATACTGAAAGTTCTCTCATATTATCACTATAGAGTCAGAGTTTTCCATTCTGAATGAAGCGATACAAATATTATGAGTTCTCGTGGGTGACCTCTAGCGGATTGTTGTGAGAGCGTATAAATATTGAAATTATTTTAGGAGCTGATGTGTTATGACAAATGGGTTCTTTTGAAAACATAAAATAAACAATTACATGCATGCGTTCCAAATAATAACATTTAACACATAACAGCTATTTTACACAGATAAATTTAACACATGATTACAGCTGAACGCTGTACTGCTTTTCGTTTGTTCAATGCATTCTTGGAAAATATCTAAGCAACCGATATGCCATTTTCTGATGTTGATTAACAATTTTCACTGAAAGCGTTTTTTAACACTAGGTTAAATTAATTAATCCCCAAAATTTTCCAAACATATAAGCAGTTTTAAATGTAAAGGAGATAAATTATTTTCTTAACTTCAATTATAGATATAAAATGATGCACATAAAACTTCAGTCTTCAGCTTCAAGAAACACATTTCTATTATTTGTCTAATGTTCTCTCTATTAATATTTGGACCTGAAAACAATAGAATTAATTTGTAACTGGTAGCGCAGTGACTATATGCTAAATACAAACAATGGGAACAATATTGTTTATAGCATCTCTACAAATACTTTTTGAGTTTATTTTAATTGTGTCTATACGAAAAAATGTTTCCCCAGGTAAGTTTTAAACTATTACTACTGACTTAGCGTAGATTCAACTGTAGATCATTAATGATTAATGAATGATTTTAATGAATTCGTTTTTTTAAGTAAAGTCTGATTAATTTTACCATTTCAGACAGGCTATATTAGCATTTAAAATAAATGTAACTTCTACTTTAATTAAATTTATAGAAATATCTGAATTATTAATGGATATTGAATACCTATACACGTTGCACCATACACAATTCATTGCAGATGAGTTTCTTGGATATTGAACAGAAAACTTATAAGTTTATATATACAAAATTTTTTCTTTAAGATTATTTTCAAAATGGGAAAATTTATTTGAGAATAAAGAAAGAAAATTGTGAAATTTTATTTCAGTGTTAAATATTAGATATTTTTAAACTTATTTCCAAATAATATGCGAACACTCTTTTGCATTTTTATGACAAAAAATATATCATAAAATTCATTATTGTAACTATAAATACTAACAAAGTTTTGTTATCATTGATATATTAATTTTTTATTTTTAAATTTTAATTAAACTTCTCTAATATATGCATAAATTCTAATCTCAATCTTCACACCGTAAAGTTTAAAAAGTAATTAATATTAGAGAAAATAGTTTTATTATTATATATGTCTATACTTACTTAAATTGATCTATACTGGCACTTATATATCCTATCACATTTCTTTTAAATTATTTAAATTATGTGAAGAAAATTATCAGAGACATTCTATTATACCAAAACATGAAATAGCATTTTTAATGTATAACACTCCAGTAAAAATTACCAATAACTTTCATTGAGTTAATTTCTCTTAGTTTATTTCTGGAATAAATATATTTTGTTTCTCTCTAAACTACATTCTAAGGAAGCATAAATAATGCAAACTACTGGCCATTAAAGTTGCTACACCAGGAATAAATGCAGATAACAAAATGATATTTATTGGACAAATATATTATACTAGAAATAACAAGTGATTAAGTTTTCAAAAATTTGGCTGGATAGATCCTGAGAAATCAGTACCCAGAACAACCACATCTGGCAGTAATAACATCAGTTATACGCCTGGGCATTGAGTCAAACAGAGATTGGATTGCATGTACAGGTACAGATGCCCATGCAGCTTCAATACGATGCCACAGTTCATCAACCGTAGTGACTGGCGTTTGGTGACGAGCCAGTCGCTCGGCAACCATTGACCAGACATTTTCTATAGGTGAAAGATCTGGAGAATGTGCTGGCCAGGGCAACAACCAAATATGATCCGTATCAAGAAAGGTCCGTACAATACCGGCAACATGCGGTCGGGCATTATCCTGCTGAAACGTAGGGTTTCGCAGTTCTCGAATAAAGGGTAGAGCGACGGGTCGTAACACCCCAGAAATGTGACGTGCACTGTTCAAAGTACCGTCAATGCGAACAAGAGGTGACCGAGACGTGTATCCAATGGCACCCCATACCATCACACCATGTGATGGGCCAGTATGACGATGACGAATGCACGCTGCCAGTGTGCGTTCACTACGATGCCGCCAAACACGGATGCGACCATCATGATGCTGTACACAGAACCTGGATTCATCTGAAAAGATGACGTCTCGCCATTCGTGCGCTCAGGTTCGTCATTGATCACACCATTGAAGGCGCTCTTGTCTAGGAAGCGTTAAGGGAAGCCGCAGGCAAGTTCTCCCAGCTGAGAGTCCTTGTTGCTGCAAACGTCGTTGAACTTTTCGTGCAGATACTTGTTGTCTTCCAAACGACCCCGTTTCTTGACTCACGGCTAGTGACGTGGTGGCACGATCCATTACGGCCATGCGGATAATATGCCTGTTTTCTCGGCTGCTAGTGATAGCTGGCCGTGGAGATCCCACATGGCGTTCCGTATTACCGTCCTGAACCCATCGATTCCATATTCTGCTAACAGTCAATGGATCTCGACCGATGCGAGCAGCAATACTGCGATAATATAAACCGCAATCCCGGTACGCTACAATTCGACCTTTTTCAAAGTCAGAAACGTGCTGGCACGCATTTGTCCTTCTTACACGAGGCATCGCAACAATTTTACACCAGGCAACAACGTTCAAATGCAATTTGTGTATGAGGAACCGGCTGAACAATTTCCTCATTTAAACACAATTTAGGTGTCGCTACTGGCGCCTGCTTTTCTGAATGCGCTGAAAAGCTAATCATTTGCATACCACAGCACCTTCTTTTCACGTCTGTAGCTTGTCGCCTTCTTGGTGTAGCAATTTTAATGACCAGTAGTGTATATAAATATTTTACAAATATTCTTTTCTACATTAAGTACTTATGAAGGCAGTTCACGTATAGAAAAAACTGTTTAGGACCAATAAATGAAAAAGGTAATTTTCAAACTTTTTTTTGAGAACTTTTATTTGATTTTAGGCAAGTCTTAAAATAGTTCCAAAAATGAATGCTGATAATCAATAAGATAAAATTGTACATTCCAGCACAATATCAAATAATATTTCAGTACGTATAAAATAACATACAAGTTCACAATTGAGCTTAATGTAACGGAATGGTTACACAGTTCTTTACAAAGAATTATATAACCATTCGGTTAACATTTCATTTAACAATTACTGTAAAGAAATTTCATACCGAATGGTTAGACAGTTCTTTACAGTTGTTAAATATTAAGATCAGCTTATCTTTTTACATTTCTCATACAGGTTTGTCACGCTCTGTACATGAAATTTCCGGATGTTATTATATTTTCTACACATGAGTCTTTAAAATAAAGATGGGTCGAACATTCAAATTCCTTACACGAGTCTCTATTTGTGAGAATATCTTAAAAAAATGTTTAAGTAAGTAAACTCTTGTCCTGCGATAATCTATTCTTTACACTGGAACGCTCATAGTTCATAGATTGTTCTCAATGTTGAAGAATCAAACGAAGTTGTTGCTTATTATTTACGTTTTCCTTATGCATATGTATTACAATTAGTAATTGAGAATTGCTCTGGTTTCATGGGATATTTGAATGCCACCTTCCCACATTCCATGGGAATTCTAAATCTATAGAAGTTAGTAGAGTGAAATATATTTTTTCTGAATACCTAGCCAACTAATAACTGAGCGATAGGACAGCGATAACTAGATTTAAATTTCTCATCTTGATTAAAAAATTCTTAAAAAAATGAATGTTAGATGTTGCATTTCAACTACTTGAACATCTGTCGATATGTGTGATTTTTCTTGTTTTTTCGATTCTTATACGTTGTTATGAAGTACAACTTATTAGTAATCCTCTTTGAAAACAATAACGCAAATTATATATTGAAATACATTAAAATTTTAGATTGTTTAAAAAAATATAGATTGTGCTTGTCGTAGATAACATACGTGTATGCAGAATGCATAGAATAGGAACACTGCTTAAAACTAGAATAAATTATGGACAAATGCTCAATTAAGGTTATTTGCTAAAACTCTCTTCTTTAGCGAGTTGATTTCTTTCGAGAGAAAATGCTATAGAGACAGGAAATCATCTGCACTAATTCTTGAGTGAAATAATGATCGAAAAGCTGGAGGAGGTTTGCAGTATGACCAGTTTAGCTGAAAAGTTCGGAATTAGCAAAATTAATTTCGTGTGCTTGGAATGCCTTCCAAATATAAGGACAGCTGCTTGGAAGGTAGATACTGGCCGCCCCAAAAATACAATTGCCGTGGCTGTCCTATATATCGCTATGCAGATGTAAAGTGCCCAAAAGTAGTTAGCCAGTATTACGGTTCAGAAATGTGTGCAGCAACTGGTAAAGTATCACGCTAGTGTGCCCAGGTTATTTCATAAAAGGTTTCTTATTCATCTACTGTCCTATATGTTGTACCTCTTTTAAAGTTGGCCATCAGTGCAATCATTTAAAATGAAGGAATTAGCATAAGACTTGGATATCTCATCAATGGAATCAGTACCACAAATGATTATCAACGTAATTAATTAACGTCAATGTAAATAAATTTAAAAATTCTCTTATACTAAATCTTTAATTTTTTTCTTATGTTAAAATAAAGTTACTTTTTTTTCTCGTATTGTTAAGAAATTTATTTGCAGATTGCTTGCTTATTATGATTCATATACCAAGTGAATCTAAGTATTATATATATATATATATATATATATATATATATATATATATATATATGCATTTAAATTCCA
This sequence comes from Latrodectus geometricus, assembly GCA_026290005.1. Lineage (NCBI taxonomy): Eukaryota > Metazoa > Arthropoda > Arachnida > Araneae > Theridiidae > Latrodectus > Latrodectus geometricus. Next base: position 7,995 of record JAPDSC010161439.1, read on the forward strand.
TTATAGATTGACGTTTATTACAAAGAATATAAATATAAAATTTATCTGTCTCTTATTAAGCATTATATGCATCGCATAATAAAATGTAACTTTCATAAATTCTTTTTTAATTCATTCACAGTAAAATCAGTTTTAATTATGATTAGATATACCAAATTTTTAATAATGTCAAACATGCTTTAATTCAAGCATTATTTAAACTGTTCTTTCTTAATTTATATTTGATTTATGCATAGATAATTTGTGTTTTGTGATATTTGATTAATATAGTTATAATGTCTCTTTATGTTATAGAATCTTATAGAATTAAATATTTAAATATTTAAAATAGATAGTTAAAATGTATTTTTATTCAGAAAATTTAATAGCGCTTTCCTTTAGAAATTAAAAAATAAAACCTTCAACTAGTTTTAAGTAGTGAGAAATTAACAGTAGTTTTGAAAAAGGATATTTTAGTAAAAGGTTGTTAAGAAATAGGATGAAGTTTTCATAATTATTGAAAACTTTTGGAAGAGAAATTGATTTACATGGAAAATTAGTGAAAAACAATTTCTTGTTTTTTGTTAATTATCTAAGAAGAATCAGTATATATTTTCCTTAAAGTACTAAATACTAACTTCCTAAATTAATTTTTTGCGAAATGCTTTCAGAAAACTCAAATTGGATCTCTTTTGTGCAGAAAGGTTGTTAAGAATTGTTACACGAGACAATAATTAAACTAAGCCATAAAAATAAAAACAGCATAGTCAAAAAAAATAAATAAAATAAAAATAAAAAAAAGGTATTTTTATCACTTAATTTATCACAATTTCGTTTCTTTGTTTAAAAATTGAGTTTTATTATTGCAATCTAAAACAGAATATCACATTTTAAAGTTTGTTTAAAGGCTAAATTTAAATTGAATTATATATTTGCTTTAATGAAAGCATTTACTTATAACCTTCTAAAGTAAGATTATTAAGTAAACGAGGTGTTAAGAATTTACAAATAAGTTCTCAAGGGTAAGTATAAGCATATTCTTAAAACGTCTGTCACTTTAAAAGTATAACCAATAATTTAAGTAAATTGCTGTTATATAAATATTTATATAAAGAGTTGTATAATAATTTAAGTAATTATAATAATAAATATTGCACAAAAGAATTGAAATATATTGATACTTAATTATAAATTTCAAACAATATAATAAATTAACTAAAGTAAAAAAAAATTATTTGAAATATTTTTGGTAAATAATATTTATGTATATATAAAGCAGGAAACACTAAATGAAGCAATATATATAGCACATGAAAGTCCGTGGAATCAATGAAATTTCAACATTAATTGGTAAAACTATACTTTAGAGTGCCCTTTGACGAACTTTGCGATTTTTTGGCGCCATTCCTGTTCGCGCTGATTGCATTGCTAACAGGTATGGTTGAATATTCAAAAATAACTCAACGTCCGTTTTATTTCAAAATTCTAAAAATGATGAACCAACCAGAGCCTCGACTGGATCTAAACCAATCAGAATACGATTCGGTTTTGCCTAGCTTGGCAATCAATCGCGATCACAATTTGGCGAGAATCAAAGGGGCACTCTAAAGTACAGCCTCTAATCTATTAATTAATTAATTGTATAGCCAATCAAACCAGCAAAAAAAAACAGCCAATGAGAGAGAAACTGTACAATATAAACAGGGAAAATACGTGGGTATCTAGTCTTCATCAAGAGGAAGATAGTCACCTATGCAAATAAAACACTCTTTTCTTACAAGTACGAAGTACAAATGTCTATAAATATTCGTTCTATACCTCCAAAGAATGTCTACATTAAACGAAGTATATCAAAATTAAAATGTATATAGAATCAAAACAATGCATTAAAAATATTAGTAAAACAAAAAAAAATATCTAAATTTAGAAAAATATAACTGCCAAAAGTAACTAGATGCGTTATAAGTTAAATTAATAAAGCTAAAATAGTTCATAAATTGTAATATGGATTCAAGGTTAATGTATAATTAAAAAGAAATTGAAATGAAATTGGAGTGAAAATTGTTTTTTGTCTGGGGGGAGGAGGTGGATTTTCGTTAGAACATCAATGCTTGAATGGCCCTTCTGTTTCTATAAAAACTATGCATCACTTCAATCATACAAGTGATTCCCTACTTCTTACAAATTTTAAAATAAAATTAATAGTAAAATCATTATTTTTAAAGTTGATTAATTAATTGTTTAGTTTGGTTTCTGGAAAATTTAGGAGCATATTTCGAATATTACATATGCGTTTCAATTCACTAAATGCTATATTTCTGTTAGACCCTTATGTTTGATTTCCAGTGTATGAATTCAATAAATTTAAAATTGAATTGACTGGTTTTAACGAAAACATCGATATTAGAAGTTGAATATTCAATGTTTTGAAGTAAATCTAAAATTTCAGTGATATTGTTTGATATTGTTAGGAACATTGCTTTTAATTAGGTAAAGCTCATTTGGATAAATTTAGTTAGAAATATTATTAAAATTTAAATCATTGAATATAATAAAATATATATCTAAATGAAAAAGGGTTTATATAATGTAAAATGTTTTTTTTTTTTTTTTTTTTTTTTTTTTTTAAATGTGTTCTATGTGTTCATTTTATAGATGAAAATTAGGATTTGTAGAAAAACTTATTTCTTTAATAAGATCTATTTGACAAGAGACTAGCAGATTCGCAAGAGATTTGGTACATTTTGTAAACATTTACCCATGGAAATTTCAATTTTTGCACTGGTTATCACTTGTCTTGCCTATAAACAATAATAAGAAAACTTTTCTTTTTTCCAAACAAACAAAGTAATGCAAAAAAAAAAAGTTTGCAATGCAAGTATACTTGAAAACATTATGGTATACAGTAATTATGAAAAAATAAATCTGCGCGTAAGTAATAAATCTGAATTTAGTAGAAAATTTTTGAAATTTAGAATAGTTATAAAATTTAAGTTGTAATTTTGAAGTTATAGTAAAGTTTTTTGGTAAAGTTATGATTTTGAAAGTGATTAAATTCAAGATTAAATTTAGTGCCATCATAATTTTTATATTAGATCTGTGTAAATTAATGCTAATTTTCAAGGCATCTATGTATCTGAATTTATAAAAAAAGAAAAAAATCATTCAATAAGATAAATGACGTTCTACATTTTGCAAGCATAAAATAAATTAGGGTTTTCTGAAATTTGCAATTTATTAAAATCACTTTTGCGAACCACGCGTTCTAAATTTTGTTTCATCAAAAATAAGATTTTAATCAATAGCGAAAAAATTTGAATTAAGACACATAGTCCTTTGGATGGTTACTGCTTGTGGATCATCTAGGGTACCAACCATGTATAAGTGACCGGATACAGGATGAAATTACATCCTTTTTGCCAGTCTCTAAATTTTTCGAACAGTAATTCTTAGATTTAAAATATTATGTATCTGAAAGAAAAAAGTGATTAATATATGAGAATTAAAAAGTTTGATTAATATTTTAAAATATAGCATATTTTCGTTGAAGGATAATAAAAATATATTTCATATATATGTAATTATTGAGATTAATTTGGTTTCTAAGTAGGATTATTAAAATATTTTACACTTTAATCATATGATTCCCTTTCAATCTGATTCTTAAAGAATAAGATGTCTGTTAGATTAAGGTAATCCGAAGATATGCCAATTTTATTTTAAAAGGGATATAAAAGTGTAGATCATTTTAATACAATGCAAATTTTCAATGTAAACAGTGCAGATTCTTTACATTTAAATAATTATTATTATTTTAATTTTTTTAAGAAAACATATCACAAACTTAAATAAGCATTTTTGTGAATACATATATACTTTTGAAATTCTTATAATGTTTAAAATTTTAAATTTCTCTAAAATTTCGACTTTATTTGAATTGAATGCAGTCTAATGTTATTAAATGATCTTTGTAATTTAATAATATGTTTAATTTTTAAATTATAATCATGATATATTCTTAGGATAATTTAAATTACAATCATCTTTATATATTTCATTCATTTCTTAGTAATATGATAATACTATTTTATTAAAATAATAATATATATTTTATAAATTTAATTTGAAGAGATTATAATAAAAAAATAAAAAATATAAAGATAATAAAATAGTATTATCATATTACTAAGAAATGAATGAAATATATA
>JAPDSC010161441.1:0-22021 GCA_026290005.1 Latrodectus geometricus
GAGACAAAAATAATATCACTCTTACAAATATTTTCCAAATGTTGAAGTTAATGCATTTAATTACGTTTCCTCTTAGTTAATGAGATTTAAATTAACATAGTTACCTATTAGAAACTACGTACAATGTTAGTTCCCCTCCTACATAGCATTTCCGTTACGCTGAACCACCCTTTCAATTATTTTTATTTCATTCAATTATTACGTTTTAACAGAAATAATCCTATGTCTTTCTTCATCTGTACTTTTATTTACACTTTAGCTTCATTTATGCAAAACAGGAAGCCAGGAAATTATGAGTTATTTTCTATATTTGCAATTATAAATTATTAACAGCGCAGTTTTATGTATATATGACAAGGAATAATAAAAACAAATATTATTCCTTTTTTGATATTGAAAAATATTTTAAAACACTTTTCATAATGAATTCTAAACTTTTATCCTTAAAATATCTGACTAACTGAAATCTAACTTTTAATAAAGGCTTTACTTTAAATATTATTAAATGAACACAAATCTTTATAAAATTAATATGAAATTTTCCTTTGAATTTTATGTGTTTTTAGAAAATATACTTATATCAATCGATTTAATAATAATAACTGTCTGCACTATCAGTGATTAGTTAAGTATTTAATATTTACCCATTAAAATTAAATATGCCACTAAATAAAATAATTTTTCTGAAATTTAATTATGTATTTAAAATAAGATACAGGGACAAATATTTTTCATGCAATTGTTTTTATAAAGCATAAAAAATTCAGTGTTTTCTGTTCTAAGAAATTCTAGACAACAATTCATGACCTTTACAGCAAAAATTATTTTTCTGAAATTTAATTATGTATTTAAGATAAGATATAGGGACAAATATTTTTCATGCAATTGTTTTTATAAAGTATAAAAAATTCAGTGTTTATGTTCTAAGTAATTCTAGACAACAATGCATTTTCTTTACAGGAAAAATTATTTTTCAGCAGAAGCTGCTATCGATTTATAATATCCTTTAGCAGTTATCAGTTTAACATTTTAAAAATAAGTGCAGTTATTTACATATTAAATTAGATAAATTATGTATAAAATGTATTTTTGTGACAATTTTTAAAGGAAGAGCCTAATGGGAAAGTTGTAAAATTAATCATCTTCTGCATAAATCAGATGTGACTAAAATAGCATATTATCTGTGAAATCATATTTTCAGCAGTCATACTTACACAGGACCGGGATATCATTATCGACAAAACGTTGAATATTGCATCATCTAAACACAATTTCTGAAAAGCACAACAAAAACATCCGGAGCCTGGATTTATTTTTATTCCTTTCAACACGTTTTGTTATTTTGTAACTCATAAAATAAAGGAAATGTGCCTTGGGCAAAATTAACATTAATTTTAGGGCAAATAAAATGACTAATTTTTCATGACACTTTCCAGCGTTATGGCATATTTTATCAACTTTATCTCCAACATAGATAAACCTACTAAAATGTTTCCTTTATTCTTTTGCTTGTTCATTGATCATTCCGTAACTCATATCATTAATTTAATATATTTATTAGTTGAACATAATTTATGACATTTTTTGAAAAATGGAACCTTAATTTTATCAAAAATATTTTTCAAACATCAGTCTTTATATTTAAATAAAATATAAAGATACGATTTTGGCATCAAATAAAATTAAGATGCCAAAATTAATATATTTCCTTCTCCTTTATTACAAAATACAAATACGTATATGACTATTACTTATACGTATTAAGCATGGAAACTTTGCTTTTGCAAATTCATAGATTTGAAATTATTTGTTAAGTAGTTTATATTCATATTGTATCGAATATTTATAGTGGATAACATTTCTATTTAATTCTATATTTTATGTGCTTAAAATAAAAAAGTTTTCATTGTATTAAAAATATGAAATATTTTATAATTTTTATTCAAAACATTAGTCATAATTTATAATCTTCATTTATTACAGACAAGAAAATTAGGATTTCATATACTATCTAGATACTTTTTACTAGCTATTTAAGAATAAATGAATAACTGTTTAAAAAATATTCAGAATGGTAAACCATATTTAATAATTATAAATATAAAAAACTTGCTTATTGTAATTTTTATTATTATCCAACCATTGCCACAATTTAAAGCTTCAATAGTCGATTTTTTTCTTATAACTCTTTTATGTCTTTCTGGGGGTGTTTCCATTTACATTACTGTAATTTCATTTTAAGCAATTATAGAAAATCTACATTACATTCTAATATAGATTGAAGTATTATGATTATTTATCACAGATTTTCATTGTTGAAATAAATACTGATTACCTGACTAATGAAAACAATAAAAATATATAGTAACTTCCTTTCTCGTACTCAAAAATTAAAATTAATGAAGTCAATATTTTTCAGTATCAGACGCTTTAAAAAATTTTAAATACTATTATTTAGATTCCCACATATATAACTAAAAATGAAATCTAATTTTTTAAAATTTTTTCCCAAATAAATTATTTATAGGAACCAAGAAATATTTAGTTAGTTTTCTCTTAATAGTATATACATCCGTATAATCTTAAATTTACATTGATAATCATTTTTCAACATCTAGTCTTAATTGCCTTTGTTTCTATAGGAATTCTAGATAAATAAAAAAACTAATTAGAGTAAATTATATTGCACACAGCTTAGACATAAATACTTTTATTCTTAAAATAATAAAAAAATAGAAAATTAAATTCCAATAATATACTTATGCTTAGTACCAAACTAGACATTTTGTAATAAAAAATCCTTAGTATAAAATAATTTTATAATTTCTTGTTTTACTTACAATAAGAAAAAGGTTTATAAAACCTAAATTCTTTTAAAAAATAAAGGCCTAATAATTTGGAGAGCATTTTGAATGATGTTTTAATTTTATGTTATTAGTAAATGTTATCAGTTATTTATTATAAATGTTTCCAGATTTTAATTAATATAATTATTATCATATAACAAACTGATCAAGCTATTTATGTTCTCTTTTACAATTAAAAGTATATAAAAATTAATAATTTTTCTATTTTAAATATAAAGGTTTAATATCAAGTATAATCATTCACTTCTTTTCTTTAAATTAATTTTTTATTTGAACAATAGTGAAAAATACTTGTAAGTAAAAAGGGGGGATTTAAAAACCATAACGATTATTTATTTATATTTTAAAGACATTCAATTAAATAATAAAATTTTTTTCTATCTTAAAATTAAGTATTAAATTGTTTTACATATGATTCGAAATATACAATTTTATTTTAAATCATTAAAAAAAAAATTGTGAGATTTTCAAGATGGAAATTATGGAAGAAATTCTTGAAGCAGGTTATTAAAACAATTAGTTATTTACTTGAAGATTGTTATATCAAGAACAAATTAAAATAAATTTTACACATGTTTCATACTAGAGTCATGTATATTTATTGATATAAAAACTATATAAATATTCATTTTCAAAAGTTTCTGAATTAATCAATGTGTTTATTAACAATAAGTTAAACCTCAAAATTTGGAAAATTTATTTTGATACTGTATTGAAATAGTATGACATAAAAATATATATTTAAGATTATGATAATTCATATTTGTTGATTTTAGTAGGTAATGTAAATTAATATTATTGTTTTTTAAACAAAATTAATTTTATTGTCTATATATACTTTGAAATATCAAGCGATTTATATTAACTAAAAGAAAGTATTTATATTTTTTTTTATAATTTCGAATGAAGTTTTTATTAAAAATTGGAAAAAAAATTATCACTTATAATCAAAACTAAATCTAAGCAAAATGAAGTTTCGAAAATTACTTTTGGATAGATATAATAATAAAATGGATGAACGAATGGAATTTGGAATTGGTATATTGTGAATAAGGTGTTAAGGTATTTCTGGAGCTCTGTTTCCTTGGTTAATATTTTATGAAAAATTAAATTATATTTAAATAAAATTTATTTTTATGCATAAGAAAATTTTAATGTAAGCAAATGAGTAAACATTTACAAAAATTAATTTAAATTAACTTTGTTTTATTTCACACTATTACACTGTTCTAGTCGACAAAAACAATATTCTTAGTTCTACAGACAAAATAGTCGGTAAAGCAATAATATATTTCACTGGGTAGTAATATTCAGTAAAAGAGTTTGAGGAAAAGTCCAAATTTAAGGATTCCACTTAAAGTAATGTTCTTTTTTAAGATAGACATCAAGTTCTTAAAACTTGCATTGCCAGATTTTACTTTTTAGTTTTTTTGAGCAGAATCCCATTTAGGTTTTTCCAAACTGATTTACAAATAGGTTTTGGTGATACCTGCTTTAGAAATATGGAAAACATATTTTCTTTCTCTCCTCTGTAAATTCCCACTGATTTAATATATTACACAATTCGAAGTAGAACAACAGTTCTGTACATATACCAAGATGAGAAGGAGTAACAAAAGTTACAGCTGTGAGATCTAAATGGTTACTACATGAATAATTTTATAATTTCTAGCAATTTACTTTTTGATTTTCCTTTGTTTAATGATTAAATGGTTACTAAAAAGATAAATCTTTATTTGTTAAGTCAAAAATTATATTGCGTAAAAAAATTAATGTTTCCTATATAATCAAGAATACTTCAACAGCAATATTTGTAAGATTCTGAAATGATTTTTTTAGTTTCTTTTTAAAATAAATTTCTCAAAAACATGTCACATTAAATTTCCTTTTTAATTAAACAAAAGAAAGATTAAATCAATAAATACCAAGATTTAAGTCATTCTTTAAGAGTTATAAAACTATTAAACTCTAATTTCATAAACTTTAAAATAATTTTTTCATTTGATTCATATTTTTAGTGCAGAACACGTTGACTTCACGTGAGACTTTTCTCATTGATGAGTGATTTCCGTTTTCATGTTAGCTCTGCAAAAGATTCTTAGAAATAACTTCTGTAATAAAAAGAATCCTTAAAATTAAAATGTTTAGCCTGTGATATTGTAAAATCACTCTCTAAAGAGATTTGCATTTCAAGTGACATTGATAATTTGTGATGCTGAGGAAAGCCATTTCTTAAAAACATATTTTTTCAATTAAAGTAATGCAAGCAACATTTAATTATAATCAAAATAAAACACTTTTAACACAAGAAATAATATATACAAAGAAACAGCCCTTTGAATATAAAAAGTAAACTAATAAACATAATTTAAATAACAAAAGCATGTCTGCTGACGAGAGCCGCGTGCGATGTTGCGTTATCCTGCTGTAAAATTCTATCATGCAGCTCCTGAAGGTAAGGTAGCAACACAGGTTGCAGCACCTCATCAACGAACCTTCGTGACATCAATGTGCCTCTGATGCGTACTAGGGGGGTCTGCTATCGTAACTGATTGCATCCCAAACCATTATTCCACGTTGACGAGCGGTGTGGCTTTCAACAATAGTAGTCGAATTAACTCTATCTCCCTGATGCCTCCAGATTCTATCATTAGTCAAACAGAACCAAGACTCGTCGCTGAACACCACATTCTTCCATTCAGTCGTCCAAGTGGCTCGTTGACGACACCATCGCAATCTCTCCCTACGGTGTCTTGGCGTTAATGGTAGTCTTCGAAAAGGGCGGTATGTGTGCAAGCCACTTTTAGGCAATCGTCGTGCTACTGTTCTCGCAGATATTGGAGCATTTAGAACTGGCTGCACATAGCGCAGAATGTCTAGAGAAGTTGATTGTGGGGCCGCCATACCTGCCCTTTGGATGTGTCGATCCGTCCATTCTGTTGTCCGTCTAGATGGACTTGGTCTTAAGCGACTATTATCATTTTGTTTATTCACCCATCTGGTACAAATTCTATACACAGTTGATGCATCTAGACGGGTTTCAGCAGTGAAACGACGTAAGGACCAACCAGCCGTACGTAAGCCTGTAATTCGACCTCTCACAAAACCCTCGGTTTGCTGGAACTGTCTTTGATGTCGTCATCCAGTCATCACTTCATCCACACGTGTCTTCTGCAGCTTTGAACTTCCCGAAGTACTGGATTTCCTTAAGGGCAAAGAGATAAGACTGTTGGCTTGTCCGCCATTGCTATCATTTTTATCTGCGGAAATTAAAAAATGGACTATTAGAAAAGGAATGAAACTTATAAAGATTATAAAAATATTTATTTAATATAAATAATCATTATGGAACTGTGATTCTAACTCGAATTAAAAATACATTCTGTATTCCACGCAAATAAATAAGAAAGCTTTGTCAGCTAAACATGGCATATGTTATACTCTTGATTCTAATAGTATTAATCCTTCGAAGCCTTATAAAAATGTATGAAAAATATAAGCATTTATAAATAAATTAGCCTCAATATACATGTTTTTAATTGAGGTACTATAATACTTAACATAGCCTGAAATGGTCTAGTTGGATAAAGAGCAACAATAAGTTGGAGGATTTTACATAGACATTACATAGATTTTACATAGACATTTGATATGAGGGCCACGGTGGCCTGGTTAGTTAGGGCGGCGTTCTCGTTACCAAAGTTGGTGTGTTCGAAACCCAGCTTAGCAGAAGATCCGTCGTGTTCATTAATGGTAACTGGGGAACGTAAAATATGACGAGTCGCAATGCCCTCCATGTTCCCATTACAAATTAATACCTTTGGGGTGGTTGGAGCCAGGCTATGGGTCTTCATTGGTTTCAATCTCTAAATTGGAAGATTCCAATGGTGGTGCCATCTATGAGCCAAAAGTCGTACTTCCACACTTGTATGAGAGTGCTCTATTCAAAAACGGAAGGACACTCTCTCTCTCTCTCTCTCTCTCTCTGACTTTATTCACCAAGTCTCTGACGGGTGGGATGGCATTGCCAAGTGTCAACAGAAACAACAACACAACTTGATATTATATTATATATAGACAAAAATGGTTAGTCTCATATCCTTCAAGAGAAATTATACTTTTAAAGATCACAGGCCAAGTCTTAGGGTCTTCTGCTTAGCACATGCTTCTAGTTTATGAAAACCCACTCACTTTTGCGTTTACAAAGTCACATTCATATGAAATGCGATCAGCTCTGTTCTTGTTGAGCGAAAATGTTTAAATATACCAAAACTGACCAAGCATTAGAAAAAATAATGTTTAATATTCAATCCATGGTTACTCTCAATAGGAAGATAAAGAGAGTATTAGTTAGATTGAGATTGACAACCGAAGCTAAAAAATAAACCCATATTTACTTGACTTTGAAAAGACTATGTAAATAGACTCAGCAATTGCATAATTAGAAATAAATTATATATAAAAACATAATCATAAAAATAATTATGGTAAATTTTCCGATCAGCTAACAAATTTTAATTTACCCAATAACGTATAATTACGAAAAAAAATCAAATGGAATTGCCTTTGAAAATTCTCAAAAATAATCATAACAAAAAATTACTTGTGGATAATGGAAGATAAAAAATTATAAAAAAAGACGAAATACAAAAAGTTTATTTTAGATTATTTAGTTGATCCAAACAATGTATTCTTGAACAGATTTAGTAAGAGATAAAAGTATTAAAACTGTGATGCTTTGTGGAAGAATCTTTAAGATAATTATGTAAATATAAATAAATGAAGACATGATATAGAATTTGTTTAACAGTATTTAAAAACTTATGTAAAAAACCAGAAGCCCTGGTAGTCTTCTCCGACTAAAAATGAGCAATAAAATCTACTTCCAATGTAAAAACAAGTTTAACTCAGAAAATAAAAATGCCCTTCTTGGTCAAATAAAAATATAGAACATTGCACACTCTTCAATGAATCTTTGCCCACTTAGTAATTAAGAGAAATACATCGATACCCTTGTAAAAGAAGTTTGAAATCCTCCATTGTTATATTGAATTTAAAAACATGGTTAAAAATGGAAATTCTATTAAATATTTTCGAATACCACTAGTCTAGTATCTCAACTGGCCCGGGAGCTTATTTTTCGCAAGAGTAAGATTTTGTATTGGCCATTTCAAAAGAATGAGGATATCCTCCGAAGATGAGTCCAGATCTTATTTTCTTAGTAAAATTAGTCCACAAACCCAACTAGTTTCAAAGCACCTCTTTAGCTATTGTTGCCGCTGCTTACGAACTTGGTTTTCTACCACAAGACATCCTTTACGATTTTCAAGCCAGACTTTTTGACTTCCTATAACCCTTTTTTTCAGCTTGGACAAGACAGTGATGGCATCAAAAATACTTTCGGGTAAATTTCATAATTTTTATTTACTTTATATTTAATAACTTTTTACTTTCAAATAATTGAATATATTACTCACACATTAAGATGCTTTGGCTTAATTACGAATTAGGATATTAAAGTTCTCCTATTTAAACTCTGTAAATTTCATAAATTTTTTATAGTCATTTTTTCCGTAAATTCTTAGGTTTGAAGTATATTAATTTTATGCTTCTTACATCAAATATCCTTCTCCAATTTTATATGATGCTACTTAATTATTGTGTATAGTAAGCGTTATCCAAACCATGTTTTACAGTCTTATAATTGACAAATCAAGACTTTTTATTTATATAATGCTATATAAAATTCGAACGATTAAAACTTTAATTATAGTGCTGTTCCATAAAAAATTAAAAAGTAATCTGTTTTTTTTAAATTTGAATGCCTAGAATGAAATTTGATTCCCTTACAGAATTTTCGAATCTTAAGTCTACTGAGAAAAATGCAATGATTTGTCAGATCAAGAATTAAACCCTTAAATATACTTTTCCTCTTTCTAATTATTTATTATTCAAGTCATTTATCATGGATTTAAATTTTACTATGGATTAAATTTAAATCTTTCAATGTATATTGTAAAACAGAAAGTTTTAAAAACATCTATGATAAGAATTGAAAAGGCATAGAAAAATAAATGGACATTTTATGCTTTAATATAATTTTTCCATTGAAAAATCTTGATTTTTTTTCTGTCACATTTTATGCTCAGCTTCTCTCTCCTTGACATTTTACAGAGTGTACTTTTTTGATATTGGATTTTGGAAGGCTTACAATCTACAAGATGTCGTCTTTTATGCTGGCAACACATAGTAGTTGCCAACATAAAAGTTGTATTTAATATTAAACAAAGTAAGAAGATTTTTCAACCAAAATATGAAGCGCTAGTTTATGTTTAGTGTGTCTACATAGAAAATCCTCAATGTAGTGAATAAATGAAATTTCATTCTGTCTGACATCAGAGTAAAATTATTTACTTTAAGTATTGTTGAATAATTCACTTTTCTCATAATTTCTCTGATAATTATCTGGCATTCTTCATAAAAAAATTAATACTAATACTTTATAATTTTTTTTACATTGTTTATAAAACGTTTATAAAAATGAAAAAATTATTCATGAATAATAGAGTCTTAAATGTAAAATTATTCATTATTACTTCAATCATACATTATACTCAAAATTAGTTTTCTTTAGAAACGTTACTAATTATTATGAATTAATCTAACGTTTTATTGTTTTTGCTCATTCAACCTTAATTTACATGATTTTAAATCAATTATATCAGATTAGCAAAACATTATACCAGATTTTATGTGATCGAATGCATTCAAAACATTTTTATTTTTAATAAGCTTCAATATTTTTATTCATTAAAACACATCTATTCTACATTGCAAAAATACGATCGAAATAGCTGTAAATATATTTCAAAATGTATATGTATTCGTTTTAAAAATGTATAATCAATCAAGCATACCAGCTTACACTTAAGTAAATTTACTATGTCATGTTAAATTAGAAATATATATACTTTTAAAAGTAATAGGATATTTAAAATCAACTATTTAAATAAAAATCTGAAAATTATATTTTTTAACACGATAAAGTATTCATCATACATCTGTTTCACAAATTCATTATTAGTTGCAAAATGTGAATTAAATGTGTATGTGAGTATAGTGGGATATTCCTTTAAATATATTCACTTGTGCTACAAATGCAGTCAGTTAACACAAATAATTTCAAATGTTCATACTATATAAAGCATTATTAGAATGTATTCATAAACATTCCATTCAAACTAAAGTATTCAAAACAAATCCAGTTTACACGCAAACATTCATATTAATATTGATAAAATTTTGACTTTCATTGATTTTACAAATACGTTATTAAATACGTTATACTCTCAATTAAGAACGTTTTAATTGGTCATAATTTTTTTTAATTTCTTTTGTTTATTACCATATATCTTCAATAATTATTACCAATTCAGCGTGATTGAGATACAAGAGGACTATTTTGTTATCAACAACATTTGACAAAGCTGTTTAATATATCATTGAAATTATTGTCAAATAATAAATAAATGTGTGCACTTTTTATAAACATTGGCATCATTAATATGTCATTTACAAGTTAAGCAAGAATGTCCTTGCCGTCTTCGCTCTGCCTTTTAATGAAGTGAAACTAAGTATGCAAATTAGTGTATGACATGGTCGAGACATCAATTTGTCAAGAATATTAGTATCAGTCGTTTTAAACGCAGGTTTCTCGTATTTATTAATCGTAATTCGTATAATAGAGAAAAGAAATAGACGTGTCGAATGAGTGTGTTTGTTTCCTTTACGACTTCAATGTGGACTTATCAGTTTCTGCATCAAGTCTCTGAATATGTAAAGCGTTTAGGGATAGTGCTGTGAATAAACATACGGTAAGGCATTGGTTTCACAAATTCAGGTCATTAAATTTGTCCCTCTTTGTGTGTCCTCACGTGTCAAACGTTAGTCAAACGTGTGGTGAATTTGCCAGACAATTTAGCGTGACCAGTGAAACGGTTAGACTTCATCTGTACCGCTTAGGTAAGGCGTACAGGCTAAGCAAGTGGGTTCCTGAGGCGCTGTTAAAAGTACGAAAGCAACAACAATTGGCAGTTTTTATTTCGTTGCTTTCTTCCCACCATATCGTACCCATATTCAATTGTGTGCTGACCAGTTACTAAAAGTGGGTCCTTTATGATACTTCAAAGCTCTCCAAACATTGATTGTCACCTTAGGATACTGTCCCGTATAGCGCAAACCCATATATGTACCCACGTATAATGTTTGTTGAACAAATCGTTAAATAGTTCACTACCAATGGGCCAGTACTGTGGACCTATACTTTCAGCAACTGGAACGTATGTAACGGGTATTGCAACAGAAGGAACTGGCACTATTCTTGGCCGATAACGAAAGGGTTGCCAGGAATAACATATAGCGATTTACTTGGTAAACTTTGTGTCAAATTTCTTACTCACCTGATATTACATCACCAGATTATCTCCTCTTTCATTCCCTGAACAATTATCTTCATGTGAAATCATTTACCAATAAAGAAGCTTGTACCAAGCACTCACGGGCTTCTTTGCTTCCAAAACTTTCGAGTTGGAAGCTAGAAAGTCCGTCCCCACGTAGGCAGAAGTTGCTGAACGCCATTAGTGATTATTTCAAAAACTAACAATAGGCTACACTTTCTGTATATCATATTCTTTTGGGTTATTAAAAATTACAAGAACTCCCTTGCTTATAAAATATGAGTCAATTTCTCCATCTATTTTGAGTTGTTATATTTGTGTTACGAAGATGCTAATCATAAATGTAAAACCGTAATAAAAATAGTAGTTTTTACTTCACATTCTTTATTCATGCCCGTCGTTTTTCAGACTAGTTAATATATACCAATGATTGGATACATATAAATAATTCATGTGGAAAGTTATCATCAAACCATAAGAATTCAGAACTCAAACATAACTGCTAATTGGATAATTTTAGTCCATATTAATTTATCACTTAATTAGACAAATTTTCATTTCTAAATATTTGTATGTCTTAAACCTTTTCTAATGCATTTTTATAAGTTTTAAGTATAAAGTGATATAGTTCAGTAGAAGAGAAATCTATTTTAAATTAAAACTATTTTATAGTTTTAAATTAACATTAATGTACTTAAATGAAATATAATTATAATTTAAATGAATAACTTATTTGTTAAACTTCTTGAACATTTTGAAGTTTAATCTAATAATTCCAAGCTAAGTTCGTTTACAAAAATAGGTAAACATTCTTCATTTGCAGAGAAAATTTATTGTTTAAGAAACATTTTTAAATAAACAGGAGAAACGGTTCTTTATAAAATTTAAAATTACACCGTCAAAAATGTAACTTATCTAAATCAGAAACCAATATTTTTTTAAAACTGTAAATAACAAAATAAGCTAAATTTACCTTATTAATTGTTATTTTATTATCAGGTAATCATGATAGCCAGGCTATAGTGAAATGACGACTTATATTATAACTTTTAAATTTCAGAAAGGTCGTTTCAGTGGCTATTTCATTGCGTTTGCAGGATAGAACATCTAGCGTAAAAATGATCTTATCCACACATTTACTCTGTTGAAGTGCTGAAATGATATGGTTAAGGCACAAGACACAAATAGCGCTTATAAGTAATTGCACAGATAAGAGAACTCAAAGTATCTGTTTTCTATAAAAAATATGGCTCTATGATATATGATGAAACTGAAGTGAGCAGTTATTTTTTTTTCCAAAATAAATTGGGGTTGAATTGCTAGAGGGCTTTCTGTTGCTCATATTAAGCAATTTTGAGTGTTAACAAAACCACTTAAAACAAAATGGGCTTCCTGTGGCTATACTTTTTCCCGGCCATTCATTGAGACCATCACCATGTGAACATGAAATTATGAAACAAAAGTTTTTTCTACCAAATTAGCAGGAAGCAAGTTATTTTACGTGGGTAATTTTAAATGGAGAAATTAAGGATATTTTGCGGAATAACATTGATAGTACTACCATGTTTGAATGCTAGAGCAAATCAGCGAGCACAATTTTGTGTACACGAACTCTGGATTCCTCTTGTACTTCTGTGACTAATTTTGTAACTAGTGTCGAATAAATTCTTTCTTTCCCTCTTCGAAATTGCACATAAAAATTATTGTTTTTATGATTTTCTGAATCCTTCCATCCAGATAAATGGAAGTCATTATACTAACGACTTTTTTCATACCCTGAATCTGGAAGTTCTGTAGAGCTAATGATGCATAGTCATCGTACTGGTTAAAAAAAAATAAAAAAATTTTATAGGCAGAGAGGGATCCTTTATTAATACAAGTATAGAAACTTCTCATATGCAGAACGTGAAAAAATGTGTATCTGACACTTTTATGCCATCTGTAATGAATTTTCCTTGTAAAAGATGTTTTCAAATTTATAATTTAAAATTTATAGCGCAATCTATGATTAAAATCTGTTGCTTTTCAATTTATTCATAAGCTTTACTCTTCTTTAACAATATTTCAATAAAATTAGAAGTTTTCTGTTTTCTAGTCAAAGATTTTTTTAATTAAGTTTTGGAATTCAAAGAAACAAAAAAATTAAGCATTACAAATATATGCAAATAGCATGAATAAAAAACATTGGTGACATAAGTGAACGCAAAATGAGTTCGATCAAGGTTACACTAAAATTAAAGATAGAGATGCATATTACAGATATTCACTACAAATACAAGTGTGCTCTTCAGGGAAGTGTGGTTTAAAGAAATTACTGGAAGACTTCACAGCTGGTAGAAAGTTACCATGTAGCAATGCGTGACTTTCTTAGCTGCAAAATTCTTCACATCCAAAAACTTTCATTTAGTGTGTTTAGAAAGCCTTATAAGTCTTGTGGCTTGTAAGGCTTTCCAATCACAACTTATGTTCAGATGTAAGAAAGGTTAATGGTAAACCTCAGGAAAACAATTGCAGTGGATGGCCAAAATATCGTTCTCCAAGCGAAGCGAGCTCAAAGACAGTCAACATGCGCCATTGATCAGCAGTTGTGTACAGTGAAAGGGCTACAAGTGTTACGATTATTGTATTTAGATGCCTTCACAAAAATGGCCTATTTACCAACCGTCCTGAAACACTTCATCTTTCTGAAAGTTGGGCATTGGAGTTACCATTTAGAGTGTGTAAAGAGCACAAAACAGGACATTTCATAAATGAAATCGTGTCTCTTTACAAATGAGAGTTGTTTCAGTTCCACAACAAGTGATTCTCAGAGGCAGATAATTTAGATAAGTTTCGTTGCAGTAACATTGTGGCAAGATACCATAATACTGTACCTGGTATTGTCAGCTGAGGAGACGTTAGTGAACATGTGGACTGAATTCCACATTTTTAACAGAGATTCCGTAATCAAGGGTCGTTGTTGTAAGTTGATGATCCTTCCCGAAATACTTCTGTTCCAAGATAACATTAGAGCAGACTTCCTTTCTGTGAATAGCAGTGTGTAACTACTTGAGGAGTCCTGCTATTCTACAACTACTGGGAAAAAAAGATACTAGTTGAACGTATTGGCCAGCAAAATTCTCTGAATTGAATCTCATGTAAAGTGTCTGGAATGCTTCGGGTAGACGCTTAAAGGCAATATTACATCCTCCGGGGAGTACTCAACACTAAAACAGATGCTAATTGAGGAGTGAGCAATCTTACATTAATAATTTCGTGCTGACAATGGAGGGATTGAGATGAAGAAATCATTGCTGTAAGGGGAGAGCATATCTTTTATCAAGGACTAACAACTGCTTTTTTTTACTTTCTCTGTTTTTTTTATAAAAGCAAATACTTAAATACCATTTTAAAATCATGAATTTGTGCAGTACAAAATTAGAGTTACTCAAAAATAATAAAACTCTGATAAACATTTTTTTATTTAGAATAAGAAATGTGATTTATTTTTAAATAAACTAAAAAAATCTAAAACTTTTATTTTATTTCAGGAAACAACTGCCAAAGTCTATTAAATTTGAAAATATTGGATTACTTAAATTAAATAAAACCTAAACTATATATATATATATATATATATATATATATATATATATATATAAATATATATCTGGTTCTACATCATTTCTTTAGATAAACTTTACTAAATTACTAATCTCAGTAATTAAAAGTCTAGTAAGTATTTTAAAAGTTTTGAAAAATAATATCATATAATTAATCATTTCAAAGCATGATGTTTTCTATTATTGTAGCAGTATTATTGTAACATTACTTATTATTTCTTTGCTTTTTTATAAATTAAAAATAAATTTTATGCATTAAAACTTAATTTAAATTAAAGACCATAATAATAATTTTTCCGATATTCAATCGCTTAATATAATTGCCTTAAACAAGTTCAAAATGGATATCTTCTTCTTGAACTTATCTTTAATTTTTAGAAAATAATCATTTTAACTTCAAAGCATTATTTTCGTTATTGGTTTTATTAATATTTAAGGAGAATGTGAAACTTAAAAAAATTTCTCTATGATAAAAAGTAATTATATAAAATTTGAATATTATTAGATTTATATAAATTTCGTTAGATAATTGAAATGGTTTTTAAACAACTATTTTAAAAAATGAATAACGTTTTAAGACATGCATTACTTCAATTTTATTATAATTTATAATTTTTTGTTTCATTAAATATCTTAATTGCTACATCTTTTAACAATTTTGAATATTTTAATGAAATACAAAAGTAAGAAGTTTAAGATATTTTATAGGGTTATTATGTAAAATACGTATATTGAAACAAACATTAATTTTAAATTTGAATAGAATTTTGTACAATTTTATATCCTCCGTTTTATATAAAAAGCAATGAACATATTTTTATCAACTAAATGAATTTTACTTTCCTTTGTCACTTTATAAAATGACTGAAGAAGCAAATTTTGTATTCGTAAACTGTTTCTTAATATTAAAGTGAATTTTCATAGTTTATACAAACATTAGAGTCTTATATATTTAACAATATACATTTTAATAAAATTTTTCCTGAAAACGTTTCCAGTGTTTTCTTAAATGCCTATATAAATTAAAATTTCAATTTAAATAAAATTTGCATTTTTTGCATTAAGTTTTAAGTAATGAAACTTCTTTTATTATTTAATTTATACCAAAAATATTAGTCTCCTTTTATAAATTAATTAATAATAGAAATTTATGTTTATAATTAATTATTTTAATTAGCAGTTAATGGCTTAATAATATTTAAACAAAAGATAACAACTTATATGCTCATAATATTTAACAGAAAATTGCTTCCTCCTTCTTTGAAAGCATTGTTATCAATCCATCATAATTAAAAATTGATTTGTTAAGATAATAAGCAGAAAAATTGTTGTTATGAAACCGTGTTTATGCAACATCTGAATGTGAAAGTCAAGATGCAATCTAATTACGAGAGGATATCAAATAAGGAATTAAGCAAGGTGTGCTTTTGACACATCATTTTCGGTTTTCTTTGAAAGAACATTCTTAAACTTTATTTAATAAATATTACTTTTAGACAAACAAATCTTACAATTTGCGTTTCATCTTAAAATATTCACTGCTAAATACCAAAGCATATTTATGAAAACATGTTTTTGATGTTACGTTAACAACATAATAAATTGCTACAAAATTAAGCAGTGTTTTGAACTTAAGCTACATGTTGTGAATAAATTACTTTAAACAATATTTTAATTGAATTAAATATTTTAAAAGTAATAATTTTTTCTGTTAATGTTTGCTACTGAATTGCTGAATAATTTGATGTTGCCATTCTAAGAATTCAATCTCTAAAACAAGAATTGATCAATAGGTTATTTAATTTAACCATGTATTAGAGGTTTCTTAATGCATTTTGGAATATATCTAAAATTCATTTCATTAAAAAATGTTTTATCTCTACTTTAAAAAAAGTGAAACAAATGTATAAATACTTTGAACATAATAGGCCTTTCATAAAAATTTAATTTTTTCGCTAGAGCATATTTTTGTAATTAAGTTTACATATGAAATAACGTTTTTGTTTTACGTCTGTGATGAAATGTTGAAAATATATATTACACACAAATTATAGAATTACTTAATGAAAAAGATCCTTACAAATTAACAAAAATTACCAGAAAAGTAAAGTAAAAAATAATTGCTAATGTTGAAAATTAAGAACAAGTATATCTCTGCCAGAAAACGATTTTTCTTAATTTTTGAAAGATTTTTGAAATGGTGTACAAATGTATTGTCAAATGAAAACTTCTTCATTGTTATTAGATAGTTGAACCTCAGTTTATTACTTCTTGAATCATGATTTGTATTATATCACGTTATTAAAACTTCCATGGTCAATAATAGCACAATAATGATTTGAATGAGAAAGTACTAAAAGTTAATGAAAAATACTCATTTATATAACATCATCCATGTAATATAAGGATCTTATTGTAAACCAGCTGGTGCATTAGTACAGGACACTGCAATTAGGGGAGAAACTTTACAATTATTCTTATTCGAGGATTGTGTATTTAAAAGATATATTTTTATAAAACATGCGTTGTGTTTTTCATAAACTCAGGGGGTCATTATTATTCAATATTTAATTGCACGATAAGACAATGCCTGAAGCAGCACAAGGATGACAATACCGACCATTACTTCGGTTTATCATGACAAAACAGCACAGAGACAGACAGCAACTCTGGTGCACCAAATGACAAAGTTGGATACATTAATGTTACAATTTCATCCTTTTAGATGAGTTCTAGTTCTACACTCAGCTTTTTAATCCTTTTAAAAGTCTCTGAAGATACGTTATGGTCATAACAGACATTCACTTAGTCAGGTGATACAAATAGATATATGGTGTAAGATCGCACTTCTCTAACTTGGATCGACTGTAAATTTAAACATAATTAGTGCATTTCTGACATATTAACTCCAACTACCCTATATTTGATGCCTGCGTAATGCAATTTTTCAACAAGATAATATAATAATACATATTGCACATTGTTTACAGATCATTTTCTATGCAAATGATATACGACTATTGTTCTTTCTTTGAGGATCTCCAAATCTTCCTCTAATCGAACTTCTTTAGACATGGGTTGCTTAAGAAACTGCCTCGACGTACTTCTCCATCAACTACGTTTGATGAAGTATGCATAGACCTGAAGCAGCTTAGAATAAAATACCCATTTTTGTAATCTAAGCCCAATTTAATTCTATGCCTAATCGATTGAGGAACATTTTCTTTATTTGCTATCCGGTAACTGCTTTTATTAATTTCAAACCTTTTTAACTCCCAACGTGCTTGCAAATTTAATCCTTTTATCTTCCTAACATACTGTGTACATACTATAAATATATTTTTATAATTTTCTTTCATGAATTTGTAATTTTTATTTAAGTATCATGCACATGTTTTTATTGTTTGCGGAACTCCATATTCTTTTATTGTGTAAAGTTGCTGCAAAAGCGATTCTGAAACATTTCACTATAAAAACAATCGTTGCCTCTTGGGCATTACTGAAATGTTAAAAAAGCAAGAGTTGCCTCTTGGATATTAATTGATACTTTCCGGCATTTTTAGCAAAACTATGGTAATTATTTGTTACATTTGATGAAAGGAAATGTTTAATGCATATTTGATAAAAAGGCCTACCAATCCTATGCAAAATGAAGATTAAAATAAAGATAAAATAAATATTAAAAACTACAATTACTGTATCTAAAAGTCTCATGAAGATGAACTTAGAAATATGTCATTTATTTCCAGAACATTTAATAAGTGGTACATTCATAAAAGCTCATAAATATTATTTTCTTTGTAATGTTAACATAAATTTAAAATTTGGTTATATAACTTGTTGAATTTCAAAATAATTATTCATTTTAATGTAGATATGTAAACGTGATGTATTAAAATATGATAAAAAACTGTAAGTTTAAAATATAAATATATTTATTCAAAACAAATCAGAAAATAAATTTATATACAAGAAACAATAAATGACACAGTCAAATAATAAATATTTAAGAAATCATTTTTAAATCCAGATATACGGATTTATTTAATTTAAAAATCTTTTGTTGTGGGAACAGATAATAAGTATTCGAGGTAATTAATTTTTTAAACATGATTATTTAAATCTATTATAAGAGAGATTTAAATATTCTTTTGTGAAATAAAAGCTGTCTAACTTTAATACAGATCACTAAAAAGTAATTAAAAATTTAAAAACATAAATATTTCAAGTTGTTTCAAAATTATAATTCAATCGTCGAAAATGTATTTTAATTCATCCTTTGATTAATTTAAATAAACTTATTTAAACCTTACTTCAATTATTATTTCCTTGTCATTGAAAAAATATTAATTTATTTGAAAGAAACGTTTTTTCATATTATAAAAATGAGATTTCATTTAAAAAGAAAACATTTTCATGAAACATTTTAAGATTTGATGTTGGAAAGTATTTTAAGAGTCTCATTAAACATTACTTTAAATACTTTAAAACCCCTAAACGCCGATGATAATTACATTGTGTTTATGAGATTAAAACAGTTTGACATTTATTTTTCAAGTTTTAAAATTATCAATGAAATAAAGTTCTCATTAGAACTATTTTTTAAGAGATTGTTACATATACACTAAACAAAGAAATAAAAAAAACACACGATAGGAATAAAATATTTCAAAGATAACAAACAAAAAACATAATCTCTATAAAGTCTTTTAGATAACTCAACCAAATATAGCAAAAACGTTTTTGTGCTATTTTATGTTAATGACATAAAGAAATGTATTAAATATAAATGGTAGAGGTAAAGATTTTATAGATGATTTTGATCAATGAATTACATTTGTAATAATCAATCATTCATTCATAATTTTTCAAAAAAAAGTTAAAAATATATTAACAATTTAGTCTACTGAAATCCTTGAATTTAGAAGTTCGTGGAGAACTTGAGTTTCAACAAATAGGAGATAAATTTTTCTGATGTAATATAAGAGAGTCATTTCATAGTAGTAATATTGGGATAAGGAAAAAAAGATATTGTTAGATAGTGACACAACACCATGAACTTAATTACACCTCAGAAATAATGAGCTTATAACTCATCGATAGAAAACAAGCAATTTTAATCAGTTGTGAAGAGGATTTATTTTTTTTAAGACGATGATGACGATAAATTGAACACTCAAAGATAGTTTCAATGTTATTTATCTTTTTAACCTTAGTTCAGTATACCACTTGATGCTAAACTATGAAAATGAACATAACCCATATGAATAACGATGATACTTCCTGCCGAGTTATAATTCAGTCTCTAGTATTACAGTGGCATGAAGTAAGAGAAAGTAAATGTTATTCGAAATGGAACCTACATTCATTTAAAAAGATAATAAAATAGATATGCATGATAAGAAATGGATCAGCAAATTTGGAAGTATTGTTGGACACATTATTTGGGATTTAAAATATGATGTCAACATATAGAAATGTTTTGTTATACGTAATATTGTATAAATTGGTGTTGCAATTTAACTTTCAAATAAAATGAAGTCTTTCCTACTATACCTAAACATCTAAATTAGGTACACTTAAAGCGAAAATAATTCAGCATAAAGAATAACCAAATTACATTTTAAATTTTATGATATTATAAGGTAATATCGTGTGATTGTATTCGCTTTATTTGATGACTCCTTTAATTCTCTAAATAAAAATACAGATCTTTCATAAATTTTAGTCATCTTTTGAAAATCAAAATACTTAACAATGATTTCATAATTTATTGTTTTTAAACCATTTTATGTTACTTTTTTCTGAAGATATATATATTGGAATTTTTATTCAAGTTTCTAATTAAGTTATGTACATTCTTAGAAATATAATTTGTTAAAAACATTTGGTTTTACAAAAAATAATTTATAAGTAAATATTTATATCTGTTGTGACTAGAAGACAGTTGAAAATGTGGACATGGTTAGAAATTAAGTTGTTTCCTTTTTTTACATATTTTTAAAGGTAATAGGACGTCAATTATTGTCCAAATAGTAACAAAAATGACGGTTGATAACTTTCTCAGAAAATATAATCTTTCTCTTAAAGCAAGTGAAAAAACAGGATTACGCTTCAGACAAGAAACCAAAACATCGGCAAAATAAAGATATTCATTGAATGAACAATTTAATTTCACAAAGTTTTATTTATTAAATAATATATTGGGTTGTTCAGAAAGTTATTTCGTTTTATATGAAAATGAAAAACGTATAGCGAATAAGTATTTTATTGAATTGTACATTGTCAATTCCAGTCCAGTGCTTTTTACCATCTTTCTGGGTATAGCATGATTTCATACTCATAAAATGATTGGTTTTCACTAGCGAAAAACTGATCCAGGTAAGAAAAACGAAACTTTTCGAGCTGCCTAATAAAGTGCCAAATAAATTCTTTATCTATGACAAGTTTCATAATAGATTTTCATTTATTAATTTCAGAACAATGATAGCAATTTGAAATTTCATTCAATTCGAAATCTCTAATAAATCTTATGAAACGCTTAAGAATTTAATGCTAAAGCAATTTAAATATCACAAAACGCAATACAGAGTCGAAATGAAACAAAAAAATAGATTGTGCTTTTATTAATATAAGCTAATAAAACTAAATTACTCTATAATTAAGCTTACGATACATTTATATTATGAATTATTATCATGATAATTTATATTTATAAATAATATAATCAAACCTAAAAAGAGTTTCGCAGAAATTGCTTTTAATCTGAAATTTTTTATAAAATACAGAAATTTGCGCTTTCAAATATCATTTTCTATTGATTATCCTTTAAATATAAATAAATGTTTCTCTGTATACTTTTATCTTAAAAATAAGAGTGCGCTTATGTTTTCCATCCCTGCAAATCTTAATCATTTTCTCTTATTGCAGAGCAAATTGCTTACAACAATGAATTGATCTTCCTTTTGATAAAATAAGGATGAAAAACAAATCCTGAAACATAAATGTGCATATTTTACACCCTTAAATACGTCATTGAAGGAAAACATGGACTATTTTATATATATACATATAAAATAGTCCATGATTTCCTACA
>JAPDSC010161443.1:0-14621 GCA_026290005.1 Latrodectus geometricus
TGAGCAGTGTTATGTATTTACATGTTATTAAAAGGCACACTCAGATTTAACTTATGTAAAATATCATTAATTATATTCTCAGATACTTATGAGTGAATTTTAAAACACAACTATTAACAATAATTCTTCAAACAATCACATCCTAGGAAACAATGTATTATATAGAAGAATGACTTTGTACTAGTCAAAAAACAAATGCTGAATTTGAAATTGATTTATCATCTATCCATTTGTTTGATCAGCACCAAAATGAACTCAAAACACATTCATTATGATCAAAATATTCAATTTTTCTAACTTTTTTGACTTTCAAAGATAAACATCAACAATATGATAACCAATAATAAACAAATGAAAGCAAGTTTTGCCAAATCTCCAACCAGTAATGAACAAGTAGCTGAAGCAAATTATTTTAATTTTAAGAACAATAATTTCTTAGTTGAAAAAAAGGGACATATTAACATTTTGGACTAAATTTAATATATATATACCAGTGTTTTGAACCATAATTTTTTCATTCTGGTTGAACCAAAATAACTTATACTAGTTCCTGTTTTCTTTCCGCCAAAAATAAGTTTTTCATTTAGTTCCAAATAAATTATTTTATTTTCTGTGTAGATTTTTATTTGTACTGAAAATATAATTATATTATAACAAAAAATGTGATTCTGTCTAAATTTAGAATTAGTTTTTAATTGGCATACTATGTGAATTGATAGAATTAACCAACTATGTACGATACAAGCAGTGAGCATACAACACTGAGTATTGGTATAGTTTTCCTTATCAAAATAGCAACTGACAACTAGGTTCATTAAGTCAATTATGTAAAACCTCATTGCTTATCACTCATCAATCACATAGAACACTTGGCCTTGTAATAATGTATTTATAATAATTAATTTGTTTATTTATTAATCATATGAAAATTGCTTCTAATTATTAGTATATTTTTTAATGTGGTTTCACTGACATTACTTCTGTTGTTTCAGGAAATAAATTTCAAACCTGAAAATGCGCTTTCAATATCTTGAGTAGCTGGAATTGACAAAATCCCTACTGCAATCTTAACCAAGTGTGTATAGGAAATTTTATTCCCTTCCCAGAAATTTAAAATGCTTTTGTTAGGGATTGTGGAGTATCAACATGTTTAATTTACTGTGGTCAAAATAATAATTTAAATCATTTTTCCCTAAAGATGAGCTAAAATCTTTGAATTCCAATTAAGATTTTAACATGTCATAAGCAAAAATCTTTAGTAGAATGGCACAGGTGCAATTGAGCTTTTTGGCATTGGTTACAGTAAGAAAATGACTGATAATATATCAAACCAAAAAGAAATCAATACTTTTATGGTTCACTTCTGTTCCAAAACCCAGATATAGACTACATATATGCTATTATATAAAAAAAACTATTTATGTATATACATAAAAGTGGTATTTTCTAATAAAAAAAATTGTATTCAACTTTATAGAATATCTGAGGTATATATAGAATATTTAATATTAAATATAAAAATAATTGGGAACATATTAAATACATAAATTAAAAAAAGCAATAAATTCGAAAAAATAAAATAAATATTTTCATTGGTGTTTTTTTTATATATACATATATTTTTAAATTTTTGAAAGGTATATTTAATAGCTATATAGGGAATGCAGGCTGAATTGAATAATTTTAATATGATGATCTACAGCTCAAATCAAATTTTTGTTAGTTAAGAATTTTTAATGAATTTCTGAAAAATTTTTGATTGAGATAAAAATTTTGTCAATTTGGGCATGCATTGTAAGCAAGTTTTTCCATTATTTATATGAAGTATAGTAGCTCAGCTCTGTTGTCAACTTTGTATTTTGATCACAGCTTAAAATTTTGTGGAATTTCATAATAATAGCAATCATTTCAGTTATTAATTAGAACAGTACTGGGTTTTTACCCAAAAGTATACCTGTATTTATTCATGAGTTATGAAAAAATTATATAAAAATAAGGTTTCATAAATTTTTGTTTATATTTAAAAGAAAAGACAAAATCTTTACATAAATACAAAATCTTTATAGATTAATATATTTATTTTAAAATTAGATTTCTTAAAATACAAAATAAAATATTCTGAAATATTTCCTCAGCCTTATAAAAAATCATTTGCAATATTTGACTTCCTGACTTTATAAGAAATTACATAATTTTTTTCTCTTTATATTATTAAAATTTTAATTAATCTTATGTTGATTTCATTTTATTTTCTAACCTCATAAACATTTGGTAGAAAATAAAATGAAAATTGTATGAATTATAAATAATTTCTTTTTGCTAATGATCAATATATTTTCATTATTATTTATCAATTTTAAGATTTCATGTATTTGGTGTAATAAGAATTCACTGATCTAGTCTTTATTACAATCATTTAGAATTTTTATACTAAAAATTAAAAGTTTATTTTAATTAAAATTCATAATTTCTATCATAAAAATTTCTTCTTTTTGAGAGATTGTAATATTTATACATATTTTTTTAGATTGATTTTTAAGTAATAAAAAGGGAATGGGTAAATTTTGAATGAAAATCATAAAAATATTTTAAAATGGAGTCATCTAATGAGTTTTGTAAAACTACATTTTAATGTAAAATGAAAAATATATATATATTAAATAATTTTTCTCATGTTTGTCAACAAGAAAATTTGAGATTTTCCAGATAATTTTTAAGGATTGCCAAATTTTATAAAATAATCAAACTGCAGTAAAAGGAAAAAAAACATCTTAAGTAGGAATTTTTAATATTTATGAATTAATGCATGAATACTGAAAAATGCTTGATTATAAACGACAATACCTTCAATAAATATTTTATTATATTTAATAAATTTAAAATTTATAGACACATAATAATAAATGACTCAAGAATGACATAATAATAATCATAACTCAAGAGTGATTTCAAAAAAAAAAAAAAAAAAATTATATACATAAAGTGCTGTTAAATATTAGATGTTGTTAAATTGGAATATTACTAAAAAGTGAAAAATTATTGTTAAAATATCTTTAGAGCTTATACAATGATTTTATAATAATAATAATAAAAGCATACAAGCTTTAATAGTTTTTTGAACAGCATATATATGTTGCCTTTATAATTTTAAAAGAGATGTGAATTTTGAGAAACAATAAGCACAAAATTTGCTGATTTTAATCCCATCAAAACTTTAGTTTATTCAGAGCTAGATCATCTCTGAATATTTGAATGATCTCCAAACTTTTCAATAATATAGATTAGTTAATTATTACAGATATTTATTAAGAGATATTTCAAAATGACCATGATGATCAAAAAATTAAAAAGAATAAAACAACTGTAGTTGAAATCTGTATTATACAGTACAGATATATCAGAAGGAAATAGGAATATTTTTTCAATGTTAATATTTATTCTTTCTTATTATAAAATGTCAATGATTTTTCTTTCTTTTCAATTTATATGTGTAAGGATAAATTATCCTTAACTTTCATTTCTTTTTAATTTTCTTCACTCTTTCCCATATTATTAAGAGTGAAGAAAATTAAAAAGAAATGAATAAAAAGGATTTAAATAAATTTATTAAGGTCTCTAAAAAACTTTAAATGTTTTATTCAGTTAAAAAATTTGATTGAATTAGATTTTGCATTAGATTGAAACATAGCTTAGTAAATTTCGTAAACTAAACCTAAAAGTGACCAAAATGAAAAATTAAATTTAATAAGGCAATAAGAATGTGGGTGAAATGATTGACAAGATATTAAAAAATATTGAACAGTTATTTCATAATATATTATTTCCCACTCAATTCAATTTAAGTATTTATCTTTATTCATAATTCATACAAAAATAAATTACAATTTTCTAATTTTGTAATATTATTACAAATAATAATAATAATGCTTGAAACTAAAAGAAATATATGAAATAATTACAACAAATGCATAGTTATTTAATATTTAACTTTGGTAAAATAAAATTAAATCTAAAACAAGATTTGCAGAAAAAATTTCTGAAAAATAAAAAAATATTAACATGTTAACATTAAAATTTGCCATTTTTCAAGTTAAATTTTAAAATAAAAATTTCTTAGTTTTCTTTTTATTCAATTCTAATAAACTTTTCTTTGTTAGACTATAAAAAGTCATTAGAAAAACTCAATAAAAAATTTAAGCAAAAACTAACAGATTTAGATTTAAGGTACCATAAAAGTAATTTAGTAATCTTTCAATTAACAATTTTTGGCATCATATTTACAATATTATTAAATAAGTAGTAAATTGTTTATTATATTTAGTCATTCAGAATTATTAAAACATTTAAATCTATGGGCTATTAATTATTAAATTTATTATTATTTAATTTATAGAAAATATTTAATAGTTTGGAATTATTAAAATATTTTCCATAGATATTCAAGTCTATAAATAAAATTAATAAAAATGTTAACAAAAAAATTCCAATCCAAAAATTTTGAAATTTAATTAAAAATTTAAGCCTGCATTAATTTTTATTACCTTTGCAAACAATAAAACTTAATTTGGAATAAAACATTTATTTTGCAAGCATATAAGCATTCAGCTTTTCAAAAATCTTTTCAATACTAATGTGAGTATAATATTTATTTTGCTCCTAAAATTTTAGTTAAATATTTTTAACAATATTAGCTATAAAATTTGTATGAAATCTTATTGATCTGTTTATTTATTTACAATCATTAATACATAAAATATAAGATATAGTTAAAAGAAATATATAGTTTTTTTTTTTTAGTAAAGAATAAAAGTTTTTCAAAAAAAAAAATTATAGCAAATGCAATAATTTATTAAAAAATATAAAGATATAATTGTATTAAGAAATTTTAAAAAAATGATGAGAAGAAATGACAGAGAACAAACTAATACTATTTATTTTATTTTTTCTATTACACAAAAATAATAATTTTTCACTCAAAAAAATATTTAAAATCACTGATATGTGCTAAAATATAACTAAATTAAATTCCAAGAATGTTTAAAAAATATAAAAGTTTAAAAAATAGACAACTAGTTATATTTTTTCATAAATGATACATTTATTCTCATAAATAAAAAATGCATCAAGTTATTAATACCTATCTCTAAGATAGATTTCTGAGCTTTTTAATTATTGATGTCAAAAACTTTAACTACTAATATATTTTATTTATTTACTTAAACAACTAAATTAATATGATACATTGGAAGCTGAAGTTTTTTTGACATTATGAACATTAACATTTCAGATACATTTTTATAGAGGAGGGATAAAAACTTCCAGCAAAATAATTTAGTACAGCCTTTTTCCTTTAAAAATTAACTAATTTTATATATATTTCAGAAGTTGAATAAAAGTGTATAGCTGTGATTTGGTTTGAATGATTTGTCTTCAAAACATTTTGAGCATGAAAAGCTAATTAGAATAGACCTCCTGTTTAAAGTAGATTCTGCACCATTATATATTAGAGATGGGCAAAACTGTTCATTTTGGGGATAGAATTGAAACTGCTCACTCTCAACCACTTCTTTTTCATCACTCACTAATTTACTCCTTAGTGACAAAATAAAAATATTTCTTAAGAACTAAATTTAATTTTTAACTAAGAATTAATTTACAAATAAATAAATATAAAAACATCTGAGATAAATCAGTCTTTATTAGAAACATGAAAAAAAATATTATTAATGCAATTATATATAATTATGATATTCTAATTATGATTAAAATTATTACATAAATTACCTTTAATTTTAAAAATTTACATAGAATGTACAAAAAATTACAACTTAAAAATAATAAAAACTTATTTTTAACTTTTACCATTCTATAGTCATATATTTCTAAATGTTGATTTAGAAATAAAATTTGGCAAAATTTCCCAGAAAAAAGTTCATTTCTTATTTCAGTGTATATTTGTCCTGTTTTTCAAAATGAGGAAGCAGGGATGTGTAATCTTTCTAAAATCAAATAATTAAATGTAGGATAAATATTTTCCTTGATTCTTACAATTTTATTTCTCATCTTATTGTTGTTTCTTTGTGAATAAGGCTCGTAAATATTTATTTAATAAAATACATGAAGCTGATTAGGAATCGGGTATTTCATGTAGTTTGATAATAGTTTCATAAAATTCCTCTCAAATTATAATGTTAGAAAACTCAGACATAGATAAAAAGATGTAAATAGAAACTACTCATTACCTTTAGTTCAGAATTTAATGCTCTTAGTTGTTTCAGTATATTGCACCATTTTTTAAATGCCCCATCATCTTGAAAACTATCTTTTTGAATGTGATGTCTTAATGAGGCATGATAAATGCATTGGTGGAAATTCATTCAAACTGCTGACAATTTAATCCTAATTTTTAACATTTGCTATTAAGACTTTTGATAAAGCTGGAATCAAAAAAGGAAGTCAAAAGAAATTTAAGATAGGGTGGGAAGGCAAGTTGATGATTGAACTAGAACTGTTAAAACTAAACAGCAATGTAGTCAAAATTAAAACTGAACATGAATTAATGAATAGAAATAACAAGGTGAGCAGCCAGAATGTGAATTGTCAAAGGTCACATCCAAAATCATCAATTAACATAGCAAGAGTGGAAGAATAGCCCAGCAAATTCCACAGAATATCTGCTTTCTACATGTTCTTTAGAAGGATTAAGTTCTTAAGAACTAGTTTGCAAAGGGATTGCCTATCTATAATACAAACATCCAAGACTGAGGTAGGAATCAAACCCATGGTCTGTTGAGCCAGAAGAATAATCATTCCACTGCCAACTCAGTAGGTTACAGCTATGATGCACATGCATTTTTGAAATATTTTTCTAGGTTTGCATGAATCAAAAAATTAAAAAAAAATACTCTCATAAAATCAGAATTATAATTTATGGTTACAAACTTTAAAGCAAATTTAAGGATACACCAGGATCAGCATATGCTTGAATCAGTTTGAAGTTATCTTCTACACATTCATAAATAGTAACCTAGAAATGCAAAACATTTATATAAAATAACAAATGCATTAAAAAAATAAGATTAATGTAAAACAAGTAAAAAAAATATGTCATTAAAATGCCACATAAAAAAACTTATGAATACTTAAATTGGAATTGATAATATTTTTCATTTAAAATTTGAATTTTCATAAAGAAGATATATGTAAAAATATTTTAATTATACTTAAAACATATAAAACAAAATTCAAAAACATGACTATACAATTGAAAAGAAAATAATTTTTTTTTAATATTTTTCACTTTTAGTAAATTTATTTTCATATGTTTAAATATTATGTTTGTAATATTATCTAAAAAGTTATATAGTTTCAATGAAAATGGAAAAGAATCAAACATATTTTTGAAATGCAAGTTATAGTCACCTAAAATGGCAAAAAAGAATTTTTTTAAATTTCATTTTAAATTTTTACAAATATTTGAGAAAAAAAATAATAAAGAAAGAAATTTATTTATGTTTATTACATACATATTATATTAGAAATATTTGCATAATAAATAAAAAATAATGTTATTCACAATTACACAATATTCTTAATTACATTTTTTTTAATTCCCCAATTAATATTCAGGAAAAGTTTTTATTACATTGGAAAAGTTTTTATTACTTTACAGTAAATAAGACACCTACACATTTTCTTGATGTAGCCTTTCACTCCTAAGGAAAATGTCTTGCTTACATATAAAAAGGCATGCTTATATTTATGACAATAAAAGTTAATTAAAGTATCTATGATAGTATTTGTAGTATTTATTTTCATAAAAAATAGCAATAATATATAAAATTAAGGAATCCAATCATTCATTTTTTATATTTTTTAGAGATAACTGAAATAAATTTTATATATCATTCCAAGTGTCCTACAAAGTTTTTTCACAATTCTCTTTTGTGAAACTTTTGATTATATTTTATCCCCTAAATTCCAAGTAATTACTTTTCTAATACTTTAGGTCAACTGCATTTAAACAAGTTAAGGCTTAAAATTTAAGAACATTTGGACTTCTCAAGCACAAAATTCACCACAGAGCATATTATCAATGAAAATAAAGTAATGAAATACATCTCAAACACATTAAAATAAAAATTGGGAAAAATATCACATCTAAAAAACTAAATATGAAAAAAAAATAGATTTTTAAGGAAAATAAAAGTATGGTATTTGATAACAAAAATTAAAATAAGATATCTGGACAATTAACAATAGATCAATAAGAGCTCTGAAAAAAATTAGAGAAACATTTAAAACAAAATACTACACCAATTAAGAGATGAACAGTAATTGAACAGTGTTTGAAATTCAATTTATGCAACATTTTTATCTCAACAAGTCAAGTTAATAATCTTGATGGTAATGACCATACAAAAGATTTATTGCATCACACCAAGATTGGCAATCTTTATTTTCTTTTATACTTATCTATTTACACTGCTTTAACTCATCTATTCTCACACTGCTAATACATATTAATATTTCTTGAAAGATGTAATTTAGGAGTAAGGCTGGTTAGTTATTTCTGTAGATCTTTATCACAAAGAAAATGTTTAAAATTTGTTAGAAAGGACTGTTCAAATGCCAAAAAAAAACAGTATTTTTAAAATAATTTTACAGAATTGAGATGTGTAATTTTCAAAAAAATCGGCAAAACTAATGAAATTCTTAAGATTTGATAAGTCATTATGTTTATATTCTTAATAGTAAAATGTGAGCATATAACTGTTTCTAACATATTTCAAAACATTATGTTTGTTGGGAATAAGAAATATTTTAAATTTTGACATTTGTAAGCATTTGATAAATAACTTTTTTTAATACATAACTTTTTCTCAATATACTAATAAATTAACTAAGTTGCACTTATCAAAACAGACATTTCCTACTTCAAAATTTTTAATAATTTATATGAACCCTTTAATATTATTATAAAATTTAATTTTTAAATTTCTTAAAAACATAACTGGAAATAAATTTGTTTTAATCTTTAAAATACTTATTTAATAAATTCAACTTCTTTTTAAAAAAGTACCAATTAAAAAAGCAGATCATGTATTAAAATAATGCTGTTTTTCAAAATCTGGAATGATATCATTGAAAATACAAATCAACAGTTTGTTTATGAAAATGACAAGAAATTAACTAATTGCATTGAAATCTAAGAATACATAGAAAACTTATTAAAATAATAGAAATAAACTACAGAGAAAAAATATTTTATCTAAAAATAAACTTACTCTATTACTTCAAACATAGCAAAGATATTTTGCCCATCTTTAATATAAGGATTAAATTGAACCCCAAATAATGGCTGGCCATGATCTTCCTGTTTAAGAATTTTATATATATATTTAAAATTATAGCATCAATTCAATTTTATTAAGGACACAAAAGGACAATATTTACTAAAAATCAAAAAGTTTGATTTCTTTTGCAAATTATCAAAGAATTTCACCGATAATAGTAATAAACATTTTCTTCAGCATATTTTTCAAATTTAGTATTTCTTTATAAAATAATTTGTAGATATAAATAACATTATAAAACCTAAATCTTTATAAACTTTTTTAAATTTGAATAGTAAGTACAAGAATTATAATTGGATAAATAGATATTTAATTAACTTTCATATAATTAAAAATAGAAAGTTTGGTAACAAAGTATGAGTTCTGCTAATGTGGATAATGGATAGAAGTGTGTAATAATGGATAGAAATTTAAATTAATAAAAAAAAATTAACAATTCATGTTAAAATTTTAAAAGATTTAAGTTTTAAAATTATTATTAAAAATATTTAATTAAAATTACTAAAACTAAATATTAATAAATTATTTAAAATTTTATTAAATAATTATTAAAATTACTTAAAATTTTATTAAATAAAATGTCAAAAAATTTATTAAATAAAATTTTAATAAAATTTTTTAAAAAAATCACACTTATTAAAATTTTAGGCTAGGTGATTAAGGGTGGTATTTGTAGTATCGTTAAGGAGAAACAAATTAAATTTGCTTTAAACATGTAATGTAAAACTAGTGACAAAATTTATAATGGAGAATTGGCATAGTGAGGTGATGTTAGTTAAAAATGTCTTTAAGATGAAGAGGTCATAAATTCACAATTTACTTAGTTTAATGAGGTCATTAAATAAGATTATAAAACAGTGTATTTTCTTTCTGTCATATTCCAGAAAAAAGTCAGAAATGTATGCACTGTGCATGATTTTTGGCAACAGTCATTAAAGGAAAATTTTACTTCAAGACCAGGTAGATATGGAACTATTGACAGGGAAGACTTCTGTATACAGCATATAACTGAGTTGTACTGTATTGTCTAGCAGCAACTCAAGTTGCAATTGGCACCTAAATGACAAAATGAACTACCACAAATCAATTGCTACTAAAATAGTTCAAAGGCAGATGCCCTGTAACATGCATATACAACAACAAATGTCAAGCAAGAACTCATAGGATAACAGAGTAGAAATTTACTATATTTTCTAATGAAAGCAAATTCTGCCTTGGTGTTAATGATAGTTGTGTTGATTAAAAGGAGGCCAAGTAAGTGATGAGTGTCTGCAATAACTCATGCCACCTGTATATGGCCTAAGCACATTGTTTCCACACTTAAAGTAAATGCCATACTAAAGTCAAGAGCATTCTTGTAGTCATCTCAGAAACTCTGACTGCAAATGTATACATTAGTTTGGTAATTCAATTTGTTATGCTACCATTCAAAGAGATATCTTCCAATAGGATTGCAGGGGCTTTTACACTGTTATTACCACACATGCCCTACAGATGTCAACATAGAACTTTGTTCCATGTTGACATTCTCCAATTGAGCACACAAAAGATATTATTAAACAGCTCTGGCATAAACCACAACCATCATAATCAATTTTTGAATTAACAGACCAAATGTAACAAGTATGGAACTCCATCCCACAAATTCACATCTGCCAACTATATAATAGAATACATATATGCTTGCATTCAAAATTCTGACAGTTACACTGATTATTTGTGTTATAATAGCTTTTCACACACATTACATCATTTTGTGATCCTGAAATTTGAATCAATTAAACACATTACCAAGACAAAAGAGTTGTTGAAATTTCATCCATCTGCCATAACTTTTCATTAATGTTGGGATTCTTTTTTCTGTCCGTGTAATTTATTGCTAAATTTTCTACTGTAGTTTTGTTAGAGAAAAAGCATTTGAATATTGTTTAAAACAAAGTACATAAATAAATTTATATGCATATAAAAATGAATATGTTAGCAATAAAAATATAAAAGAATAAAACTTTCATGCTCATGTAATTGATTAAAAAGTCTTTAAATTTTGAGGATTAATAAAAGTAAATGATTAGTAAATATTTAAAATTATACATATTACAGTAAGTGCCTTATTGATTTAAATTTAATAAGACAAAAATAGTTTTAAACATCTATGAAATGTATCAAAATAAAAATAATTTTGTTTGTGTAAAATCAGATCTATTATGAGAATAATTTATATATTTTCTTTTGTTACAAAGTGCCATTAGATCAATATTTCTCTATCTTTATACATAGAGATATTAAAAGTTTCAACTCTTACATGTTCATTATTCAAATTCTATCTTTTCAAATAAATAAATTTAAATACTACTATCAATATCTAGTATTGAAAAGAATTTTTTTTACAGAAAAGGTAAACTTTGGATTCTTAAAAATGTTCACACACAGCACAAAGTAATAAACTTTTGAATGACATAATTATAATAGAAACAGTAATAGCAAACCATATAAATATTTTAAATAAAATCTTTAAAATAAATCTTTATTAGTATTTTTTTTTCTTAACATTATAAAATATTTTTACTATGATACCTCAAAAAAGTAATATTATGTTATGAATTTTTTTTTTTTTTACTTCTTCAGCAGATTAAAAGACAACTGTAATAAGAATAATAAAGATTAAACATGACAAACATCAAAATTAGAACAAAGATAACATGAATACAAATAACAAAACTCATATTTGTATTTATGATATCTTATGTTAAAACAACAATAAGTCTATAAATTGTTCATTTTGTGCCAAACTCTCCAGCAACTCTCAAACAAGTGTCCAGAGTTGAGCTCAGGGCAATGACTCAAGAGGTTTATATCTGTTTCCTCTCATACAGTTAGATGTTATGAATATAATATCAATAGTAATCCTTACTAAATATTGAATTAATGTAAAACTAATAAAAAAAGAACAATATACTTCTAAAATAAGGAATTAAAGAATATTTAAATTTTTTGTTTCTTTATGATATTATTTACTATTCAAATAAAGTGAAACATAAAACTTTGTTTGAAAAATTTAATTGAAAGTAAATGTTAAGTTGTGCTTTATATAGTGGAAAAAAAAGTTGACCTTAATTATTTAATTATGATCATTATAAATTTTATAAATAAAATTACTGTGAATTCAGTGATTTTAATTGCTTGCATGTTGCCACACATTTTATTTTCATTTTTTACTTGAAGATACCCTTGATACATTACAGAAAAAATTTATATTACTTATTTTGAAAATGTTTAAATAAAATATAGCATTAAATAAAAAATTAATAAAAAAGTAACCTTAATAAAAGTGGTACATTTATAAGCTAACTTGCAGTTTTTGAATTTCCATCTGCCTTTTCCCCTACGACCTCTTTTATTTGTTGGAGTATCACTACGTGAAGCATTATCTAAAGTAGAGGCACTGCCAATACTGGAAGTTTCATCCTATAACATCAATAAAAACACATTTTAAATAAAATAATAGCTTTTACTTGAAGTTACAAAAAGCTAAAACACAAATGAAATTACTAATTTGAGTTGGCAATATGTTATTTCAATTCAATAAGAGAAATCAGGATTCAACATGTTACATAAAAAATTAACAACCCCCTGACAACTTAACAACAGTAAATACTATTATGAAAAAATTTCTTAAATCCTTTTTTGACTCTAACATACAAACTCATTTTCTTTTACAATAAAGACACATTTATTATAAAGGTTTAGGTCACTTATCAGAACTTCAAATTGATATTATATGCATAAAATTTAGAACTATAAACAAAATTAAATTAGATGAATAACATGTTTATATACAGAAAAAAATTGAGTGAGGTATGTAACTGTTAGCAACAATCCAGTACTAATCAATAACACTATTTGTGAAAACTACTAGAAATATTAATTAAAACAAAATATCTAATAAGAAATAGATTTAAGTATTAAATATATTAAACTATTTATAAAATGGCTAATTAAATGCAATATTTTTTTCAATTTAAAATTACAAGGCAGTTTAGTTTAACAACTGCAAGTAAATTGTTTTCCTGTTTTCTTAAATGAATGTCCAACAAGAAGAACAGCTGTTGCTTAGGATTGAACAATAAGCACCAATATTTCTTAATGGAGAAATCTAATGTATAACAACTAGTCATTACTTTTCATCAAAAGTATTTCAATCAGATGACATTTTTTATGCATCATTGGATTTTATCATTATAAATAGGACACAAATCATAGCTTAATTACAGAAATATTGTTTATAGCATGATAGAAAAAAAAAATTCAGAATTTTCTCTACATATTGCCTGAGTATAAATTATTTACGTTTTTCTAAAATAAAAATATATCAATAAGAAATTAAGTAAAGAAATGAAATCATGTCAATAACTTTATCCCTAATGTGAATTTTTTTTTTTTGGTCAATGTTATCACATCATTTTAAAATTATTTTACTTATTTTAATCTTATTATTTCAATAAGCTACAAGAATTTGGAACATAACTTCAAATGTTCATAATAATAAAAATACTCATGAATCTTAAATCTATATAAATTAAAGAAATTGAAATTAATACTTAATTCTTAAAAATGAGGTTAAATTACCTAAACATTTTCATGAATGATTATTCCTACAATATGATCAATTTTTCAAAATTATATCAACTGTATCACCTATTCAATTAAAAAACACTTATTCCATTCAACCAATTATGATGACTTTTATTATATTCTGCAGAAATGTTATTTGTCTTTGAAAAATTTAGAAAAGATATAATGTAAAGTTTTCCGTTTAAAATACATGCATAATTTTCTGTTTAAATACATTAATTAGTTCAGAGAAATCACTTATAAAGCAATTGTTTTAAAAACCAAATTGTTATTTTGAATACATAAATTTATACATTTTTATAAATCAAATGATTTTATAATTTTATCCAAAAAATTAAAAACAAATTACAACTTATATCTGAAATTTTAGATTCATTTTTAATTATATATTAACTATTTTAAAATAGATTTTTATTTACAAAGTAAATAATAGAAAAACAACAAGTTATTAAAAATTTTAAATTTTTACTTTTAAAACCCCAAAGTTTTCATTCAAATACAGAACAGTTTTGATTTCTTGAGAAAATTATTAAATGATATAAATATTTTTTGAAATACCTTAATGCAGTTCAAGTGCATATATAACATTGAATACTATATATATATATATATATATATATATATATATATATA
>JAPDSC010161444.1:0-18046 GCA_026290005.1 Latrodectus geometricus
AAGCAGGAAAATAATAAGCGAAATTACATTGACTCCTTCATTACTAAGATTTATTCAAATGTGATAAAAGCAATGCCTTACACTGTAACACAAATTTCTATAATAAAGAGTAATTTAGTTTCAGGAAAGTATAAAACACCTAATTTTAACGTGTACTTTTTGCCAGGGTTTGAAAACGCCATTAATTAATTTGCTTTTACATTAAATTTTGATATAGAGGGTATTGATTTAAGATGTAATGAAACAAAATTGTAGATAGTATTAACTTGCATGATAATGAAATAGAAAGTTGTGTATTGAATGATAATATAAATTTAAATTAAAATGTGATGTCATAAAAGCTAATTCTAATTTCGATGATTTGCACTACAATAATTTGAATGTGGATATGCTTTATAATAATAATTTGGATATTGTTATATTTCATGATAATTTGAGTGCTGACATATTATGTAATAATAAAACCGATTAATGTTTTAAATGAAAGTAAAAATAAAAATATAGTTAAAACTTTCGATAACAAAACTGTTAAATGTTGTGCTGCGATATCTGAAAATTTAATTAGTTGGAACCAAGAGACTAATTGTCAAATGAACATCATTTGGTTATTTTGAAGAGAAAATTCTTAGAAAAGGATGATTTCAGAAAATAAATGTCCATCGTTCTTCAATTTCCTTACTTTCACCAGGGCCGGCGCTAGCAGCTTCGCCGCCTCGGGCAAAGAGGTAAAATGCCGCCCCTTTATAGCAAAAATTAAAAGAGATAACCTAAACCCTTTCCACGATTAATTAAAACGAGTAAAAAAATTGCAATCATCAGCAATGTTGAAGTTTTTATACATGTTTCGAAAAATTAAGACACATGGTTAAACATTCTATTACTGTGTCCTTGGATTAAATTATAATAAAAAAATTATTTCTTTAAGTTTTAAGCTATTTTTAAGTGGGAATTTCTTATGCTTGTGAGTTTTCTTGCATTTCAAATATTTTGACATTTCAAATAGTTAAAAGTTCATACATTATTAATATATACAGGGTGTTTATTAAACATACGCCAAAAATTCTAGGGTTTGTTCCCTGGACTATTCTAAGAATATTTTGTCCTTTGATAATTTTTGTGAACCCGCTTTGTTTCGATGATACAGGGCGAACATAGTTTTCGTCAAATCCATTTATAAATTTTAAAATCATTAAATTTCTTGCATTCTTATTCTAGCTGGAGGTCATTATTTTCAACAGTTCTTGTAGATTAAAAAACTTTACCTGTAATTTTTGGTAATAAAATGTTGTTATATTGTCAAAAATTTTGTTCGCCCTGTATCTTCGAAACAAATTTTTGCTGAATGTTAAGAAACACCCTGTATATATACAGGGTGTTAGGGGTTTGATTCCAAATATCTTAATGCATAAAAATATGATTCATTTTAAACAAAAAAGTTTAGTATATCATGGGTCAAAACTCAATTATTTTAGAAAGAGAAAATGTTTAAAAGTTTGAGAAATTTAATTTTAAGGCCAATTTGCCGCCCCCTAAGGTTGCCGCCCCGGGCAGGGTCCCGGCTTGTCCACCCCTAGCGCCGGCCCTGCTTTCACGCTCTAAAATGAAGAGGAAATACTTTGCTAAGCTCAGAAAATTTGGGGAACTTCCCGAGTAATAAAACATTTAATGAATATGGAAATTAATTAAATATTGGAACCAAATCAATCATTTTCATGTTTCTTTATGCCCTTTTTATTTTTTCTATTCTGAAAAATAAAAGGCATGATTCCAAAAAAGAAAATAATTGTTGGCCCTGATCGTAACTTGTTGCTTTCAGTTTCGAGTAATCCCATATGCCATGAGAAGGGGGGAAAACAAAATTTCTACGTCCCATTTGAGTCACAGAAAGGGATACGCATTTGACAGTTTTAAAGTGAATTACTGTCCACCTGCTACAGACCACCCTCTTCTCCTGCTGGGGTAAACAGATAGAAACAGAGAGGGTAAACATATATACATCCAGTGCTTGACTGGTTTATTACATACCCTGAGTTTCATTTCTCAGGCCGGGTTTCTTAACAAGCATTGGTAGAATCGTTGACAATGTTATCTTTGGAACTTCCATTCACCATTTTTACAAAAAAGAGCTTTGAAGAAATTCAACACCAACATCTTTCTCAACCTTCTAGGATTTTTCAAAAAAAAAAAAAAAGTGAATTATATTGTCCACCTGCAGTGGTTGAGTCTCTTGGCTAGAGAAAAAGACTGACTTCCTGTTCTTAACTGCCGGAATGTAGTAAAACATTCCTGCGAAGAATGAATGTTTTCTTTGGGTGACCCCTTGCCATTTCCTACTCCTACAAAGAGAAGCGCCTCGAAACTCGACACCGATCCCAATATATTTTAGGAACTTCAGTTTTCAAACAAAGATACCCACCTCAAATAGTCCTTCCCCGTCTAGTGTTTAACTGCCATACTGCATAGCCTCGAGCAGTCATCAACTGAAGAGAGACAATCTTGTCAAAGTTGTCCATCCATTGCTTGCTCGTGTTGAGTTGCAAGTTGCAACTCCGCATCACTGCAAACAGCTATAAAAATAAGTTGAAGGGATAATAAAGGATGGATAAAATGACTTCCT
Source organism: Latrodectus geometricus (assembly GCA_026290005.1). Lineage (NCBI taxonomy): Eukaryota > Metazoa > Arthropoda > Arachnida > Araneae > Theridiidae > Latrodectus > Latrodectus geometricus. The sequence goes on from JAPDSC010161444.1 coordinate 2,618, forward strand.
AATTTAAGTATTGGGTTACAAAATAAGGTACTAAAAAGAAGAAAAAAGCGGTAATTGTGAAAATTCTTTATTCGTTTGCATTGCAGTAAAGCCAGTGCAATACAATAAAATATTATTTAGATAAATTTAGAATTTTATTTTATTTTGTCTATTTAAAATTGTTTAAATAAATCTTTCAAATATAAATACAAAAGAAAGTAATTTATATAAAATAAAATAAGTCCAAATAAAACAACAGAGCTGCACATTATATATGACACTTCTTTTAATTAAATATGTTCCAGAAAGAAATGTACTTTTAATTTTATTCTAGATTATTTTGTTTTGAGCAGACAAATTTTGGGAATTGAAATTAAATATATTAAAAAATTAATCAGGTATCTTGCATGTAAAATGCTAGTAATTAAGGTCTTAAGATTATTAAGAAATCATCTTAAATAATTTCTTATTTCCTATCGGACGAATTTGTTTTTTGGGAATTTTATTTTTAAATCAAATTTTTGCCTAATTAAAAAAATGTAGAATTCCTGAATTTTCAAGATTTTTTAAAAATAAAATTTTAAAAATTTTCTTTTTCAGAATCAAAGATAATATTAAAATAAAATTCAAGTATTTATTTGAGATCTTTTCGGCTAATTTGTCGACTATTAGTAGAATTTGTGGAACTAGTAATCATCACTATGATCTTCCATTCAACAAGTTATGAGTTCGATTCTCAACTCTAGCATAGATGCATTGATATTTATTCTCAGTTATAAGTCATTTGCCAAACGGTGATGTTTCAATAGGAAACCAACAGTGTGTGATCTCTCTTTAAGTGCATTCCTAAATCCTAACGTCAACATTTTATTCTCCCGTATTCTCTTGTTCGCTTTGTATTCATTTTTCTTTCTCTTAACTGAAAATCTTGTTAGTACAATTTAAAAAATTATTTTAAGGTAAGTGTGTAATATCAAATGGAGGTAGGAAAAATTTACAAATATAATCTAGTTCCTTTACAGCGAACTCTTTGACAATGAAAATTTAAATTTCAGTTCCAGTGCAGATTTTTTTGGCAGTTAATAGCCCGTTTGTTTTGTTAAAATCCTTATTTAATAGAAATACATCATTATATTAGTCTGCTTTCACTTTGGCAATTACTCAAATATTGTTAAGTGCATATATACAGATTAACTTGATTTTCTGAATTAATGGGTGAAATCGAGAATTGTCTTCACGTTAATTTGGTAATATGCACATTAATAGCTTCCTTAAAAACTCAAGTTTTTTTTAAAGACTTTTTTTCAAATAATTTATCGATTTTTTTTATTGATTGCTTGGATTTAATAAAAAAATTTTTTTTTTTTATAAAATAAACCGTTTCTTTTTCGGCACTACTACGGTCCAAAACCATCTCAATATATTTTCGCCATCTTGTGCTGTTAGACACCATTGTCCTCCATCTTCCAACATCGATCCTTCCAAGATCTTTTTCAATGCAGTCTCACCACCGAATGTGCAATCGACCTCTCTTTCGTCTGGTTTCGAAAGTCACTATTTTGGTTGGTTCGCTATTGACCGATGTGTAGAGGTGCTCTGACCATCTAATGCAAATGGATTGGTTGACATGGATGATATCCGGCATTTTATGGAACTTCTTATAAGACTCGAAATTGAAAAGGATGCGCCACTTTTTGAGTCATTCAGATATTTATAATTTTTAACTGATTCATTATTGATTCTATCAACTAATTTATTTATTATTTCATTAAATTTGAATTTTCAAATGTAGAAAAATAAATAATATTAATTTAAGTATTCAGAAATGTTGTTGTTATTTCAGGAAAGATGTCTTGTTCATATTTAATATGTATTAATCATTCGTGAAGAATGACTGGCGTGATGAGCAGATTATCTGAGCAATTTACGGATTACAGTTAACATATACGTTACATTGACAATCTATACAGCAACTGATTTCTGCATTTCAGCGTTAACCCCGCACACATACAAAGGCAACTTCACAGAGTAATTATAGTATATATTTTAAGGAAGCATACTTACCATAGTTTATATTTTAAGGAAACATACTTGTAATTTATATATGATAAAAACAATAAAACTATAAAAAGTGTAAAAAAAAAACTTATCGGAAAATTTTTCAAAGGTCGCTTATCGCTTTTACAGGTGCTTTGCTTTCCTCTGAATAAAAAATTTTTCCTTTGCAAATTTCAATTTTTTTTTAATTAATGAGGAAAAATTGTTGCACTTCCATTTTGGGAAGAAATAAAACAATCATTAATATCACCAGTGATTTTTTTAATGTAAAATCGCCGGATTTTTGATGTACAATTACCTAAACAAATAATACTCCTTTATCTTTACAAGGAATTCCAAACAAGAGTTATTATTATTAATAAAAAGAATATTTTGTGTAGTGATTTGGGAGAAAAAATTCGCCAAAAGCATCTCAAAATGGAAGAGTGTTAAAAAGTTTTAATTCAGTTTTCATAATTTTTGATTCAGTGAGATAATTACTGTCTGCTTCATAATTGTTGAGCTTTATTATGAAGTCCGAACAAAAGAGGCGATGTCAAAGGATTCTATTCAGAGTAGACAAAGGGGAAATTTAAGGAAAGAAAGTACATTAAGTTCAATGGGAAGATGACAAATATGTTTTTAAAAAATCATCATCTCCTTCATGTCTAAAATAATTTTCTCACATGAATAATGATATTATTAGATATTCAAATAGCACACCTTTATCAGAAAATCAATTAATAAAAATAAAACATTTAAAAACTGAAAAGAATTTTTATTTATTAAATGAAATAGCTTAAAGCTAGGAGCCCTCTCTCCGCGTAAACTTGGGCGGTCCTCTGGATAGCCCACCCTAAACTCACCTGTTATCAAGTCGTAGTTTTCCAATCACTGATTCTACCTGGCGTCTGCACCTATCATGCATCTAGTTTCATTATAAAGGGAGGTGTTTTGCGCAATGTGCGCATAATGCAGTGTTACCCAATTTACCTCAGCTCCTTTTAGAATAAAAAGTAAATAAGCCTCTCCAATAGAAATTCACCAATAGGCACCTCAATTGGTAATTTAGAATTCACCAATGCTTCTAAAGTGCAATTTGTTACTGGGAAATAAACCCACCCAACAAAATTTTTCTGAACACCGAAATTGTATAAACAGGTATAAAAAATAATTTATAAATATGTGTTTTCCCAGTTTTTTCTTCCTTTTTTTAAGTTTAATATTTTATTAGTCAGGAACTTTTTTTATCCATATTAATTTGATCCATGTATAAATTTAATCTATATAAGATTTCTGTATTTTAAATTAAAAACTATTAAAATCATCATTTAGTGATTGAATAAAATTCGAACAACCAAAAACTTAAACTAAATGGGTTCCAGCAAAGACACTGACACTTTCTAAATGAATAAATTGTTGAAAAGTGGAAAAATATATTTAATAACATAAAAAAAAAATTAATAAATTACTTAGGCCCAATCTGTTAAAGATGGTTCCCCTACAATTACCAAAACAAAGGAAAACCGAACTATGTAAAAAATATAAATTGCAACGAGGTTCAGCGCCCTCTTGCATTCAGGCGAATCAAATGTAGTACTGAGGTTTGATGTAAGTGATATTATAAGCGTTTTACAATTTTCGGTAATTAAAATCTTCTAATTTGTGTGTTACAATTCAATGTTTCTACGCAGATATGTTTAATTTGGTTGGTTGTTGTACAATTTAAATCAACTAATTGAAATAACATCTTGCTAATTAAAATAACAATACACCTTACAAATTGAAATATTATCTTTTAATTGCTTAATGAAAAAAATAATTTTTTTTTTTTTTTTTTACCAAAAATGCTAAATAAGGAAAAATATTGTTAACATTCTGATTTTATATAATCCCTGTTTAAGAATATCTCTTATCCATGAGAAAAATGTCCTTAAAATTTGCAAATATCAAAAGCCATGAGTATATTATTTTATAATAGGTTATATTAATGTATTAGATTATATTTCCTTTTCAGTATTGAATTTAATATTTTAGATAAGATGTGTTTTATAACGAGAAAGAGCAAAAATCACATTACTATTTAATTGTAACAACATTTACACAAATCTTGAGCTAAAAATTTACAGTATTTTCAAATAAAATTTAATAAATGCAAATAAATTTTATATTTTCAAAGTTTGAAATCCAAAGATTCAATTAATTTTGATTTTAGCATCTTACTGGCAAATTCCTCCAGTTTTCACATTGAAACACTTTGCTTTAATGCTTTAAAAATATTTTTTCTTTGGTTTTCTTTATAGTATATATATATATGAAATGTAAATAGATATTTATATTATATAAACATTTTGCTATTTATTGTTATAAAGTTACCTTTTACCACAGATATAAGAACATTAAGTACAAAAAATAACTAAAATATATAATTATTTCAATACTAAAATATATTAGATAATTTTATCTTTGATATATATTTACTAGATTCCATGATGTGGTTCATAGATTTTTACCTAAGTTTATTTTAAATTATGATGTATCAATCGAAAATATATTTTTTGTATTCTAAGAAGGCGTTGTTTAATAACTTAACCGGTTTTTTTGGCAGTAACAGAGTAGAAATGATTGTTTTATTTTTTGAAGTATTAATGTATGCTTAAAACTATTTGAATTCCCCTGTATTAAAACATTCTAATTCAGTTAATGAAAAGCATTAAATTCCAATTAATTTAAGAGATCATACTTTATGGTTAAATATTATTATAATTAAATGGAAAAAAGACTTTTTAATCTTTTATTATAATCTTAGTTTAATAAATCAATATAAATGATTTTAAGAATTACTTTTATTTTCACAAATATTCCTTATGGAGAACTTTTATAATTGACTCACGTTTTCTGTATTATTTGTACCTAAGTTAGAAGAAATAATTATTCTAAAATTATTGTAAATCTTTGCGCTTTCTGGCAACAGGTAGAACGTATAAAGTCACATTTAGTCGCATGTTTTTTTACATGTGACTAAATGTGAATGACTCATGAATATACTTCTTTTTATAATTAAATGTGTTTCCTTATCCAATAAACTTTTTACTACTCCTAATCTATCTTAATATAATGTAAGAAATTCTTATTTTCTAAATGTATTTCTTTTATCATATTAAGATGTAACAGAAATTTTTGCTGCATCAGACAATTTTTACATGGTCAAATCCAGAGCAATAGCAAGTAATATTTTTGTGATTAATTTACTCATGATAAAGCTATAGTAGTATTTAAAAAAAATTCTGATTTATAAGAGGTATGGAAAATATATCGTAATATAAAATCTTGATAGTAGATATTACAAGCAAACAAATGAGTAAGCAATAAATACTAAAATGACTTGTAAATACGTCAAGACGTAAAACTAATTAAATTAATTCTTTTGACTTAAGGAATATTTGGCGATTTTTTTCAATTTGCAAGGCATACATTTTAAAATAAAAGCAATAAATGTTGAAAAATGGCACCCTTAACAATAACTTTCCCTTCCAGATGTGCTTTCCCAGCTCTGGTCATAAGGACAAGAAGTATCATGTGTGTGCTTAATTACTTTCTACCCCCTTTTCAAATCCAAACCTAGAATCGTAATGTGATTCCAGTTGAGCACGAGGCTTTATTCTCGTGCTCAACTGGTATATCACGTTCTCCCTCGCTCCTGCTTCCCCCAATAGGAAAAAGGGGGTAAGAATGCATTTCCTGTCCGAACTGTGCGACCATACTTCTGAGCGAGGAAATTTATTTCACCCTGTCCCAGAGTGACTGAGAACGGGAAATCGGCAGGAATGCTTATTTCTCTCAGCATTCTGGAATTTAGGATGTTTTGTCTCTTAACAATATTTTCGAGTGGAAGCACTTTTGTTGATACTGTTTCCTTTTTCAAGGATTCCTTTCCGAGTTTTTAAAAGGCAATGGTTGTTAATGGAATTTCATATTTTTGGATATTTGTGTTTTATTTAATACTTTTTTCGTCTGCTATAATAATATTCTTTTTTTATTTCAAATGATAAAAACGTTCGTCTTTCAACTGTGACAAATTTTAACTGGAATCGGTTCAATCTTCTTCTCGATAAACAAAACTTCATAAAATTTGAGTTGTTCGAATTAAAGGAAACCAACTACAGAATAGCAGAGCTCAAACTTCTGAAGAGTTCCCCCCCCCCTTTCTACCGGGAGAACTGGAGTCGAATTCTGCGCTACAGTTCTTATCCAACAAATATCTGGTATACTTCTATCATCTTCTACTATTGTTTCCACAATGCCTGGACTCCCTGCAATCAAGTTCTCAGGGGTGGTATAAAAATGAAATAAAAAATCAAACAAAATTTTAAATCATATAAAGAAAAGGAAATATTTGAAAGAGCCGAAAGTTCTTCAAAATTTTAGTTCATAAATCCCTGCGTCTGTGGTGTCAGGGTAAGGACTAGTCACAAGTTCGTAAAAACGAGAGTGTTCGTAAATTAGCAGTTCGTTAAAACGACATTTTTTTCGCTGAATATTAAAAGTATCAGGAGGCGCTATAGCAAGGAAACTTTTCTTTCAAACTCTTCTTTCAACAAAATAATACCCGGCCACCTTGACTAGTGGTCAGCATGCCTGACTGGGGGAGGGGAGGTCCTGGGTTCGAAACTCGGTTCGACATGGGTGTACTTCCTCTTTCTCGCACCTGTCTTTGTCCTTTCCCTGCAAAAATGGGTTGTAAAGGGTTTCCTGTCCTATAAACAGGTACCTATGGCATATGTAAACTGAGGAAGTCGGACTCCACACCAAATTACGATTCAGTGGAGCAGAGCACCCCATATTGGAAGCCTACCCACTATAAGATAACAACAAACGAATGAATCTTCAAAGTTTTCAGCATATTAAAAATATGTAGCTCGCGCATTTTTAATTCTTAAAAAATTGCGATTGTAAAAGGAATTAATTAGTACTGCTTTTAAAATATCCTAGGTTATGAAAACATTAATGCGCATTATAAATTCAATTTAGCTATAAAATGTATTTAAAATATAATTCTCATCCTAAAAATATGTCGGATATCAATAAAATATTACGCTCTTGGGCAATTTTCAATACTTAACAATATTATAAAAAAAGTAAAATATTGTTTTGACTACTTTCACCCAAAACTACATGAAAAATTCCAATCGGTATCTTTTCTTCAGATTATAAGATCACGGGTTCGATCACATTCACTGTTGAACAAAGGAAACTAGATGTTCCGCTTTCGCCTTCAGCATACACGTTCATTGAAATATGTTCTAAGGAGTTTTTATGGTTTCCTCCCTTGTGATATGAGAATGTGTAACCCACTTCTTAAAAAATCCCTCTACTATGTTGTCTACTGTGGTAGACAAGTTTTCTGTTATAGGATGTATCAAATATAATTACGTCCTATTAAACGAAAGTTGGCTACTTTCAATTATTTTAAGTAATTATATCAATTCTTTTAAGTATTATATAAAACAGATTTGTGTGTGTGAAAATCTCTTTAATTATATTATATATATATATATATATTATAACCATTGACAATGGATGAATTCTGCATGAATAAGCAAGATCACTCGCATCCTGGATTGGTAAATAATTTAAACATTGTAGTGTGCAATGAAAAAATTAAAAATGCATAACTGAAAGAGCATTGCCAACAGCGGATAAATATGAAAGTAAATTGAATACTACAATTAAAATCTGTAATTTCCAATACTTTTTTATTGATCATTTCGAAAAGATCCTTGAAAACAGTGATGCAAAAGAAAAAAACAGTTGACTGTTTGGAGCGGCGCTGACAAAAGGAAAATGCAAAATGACACATGATCTCCCTGTTTCCTCATTTTCACCCTCAAATCCCTTTCTATAAATGTCAGTGAAAAAGCTGTCAATGAGAATTGATGGCCGGGCATCCGTCACTCTGTCAAAGCGGAGCGTTTTGTCATACGACACTAGTGCAAACATGGAAACAAAATGTCCGTCACAGTTCCAAAATCGTTAAAACGATGGGAAAAGCAAGTGATAAGAACTTTGAAGGGGAGTAAGAACAACTCTTCTCACCCCCCCTCCTGGGCACCATACGGGGTCTCTTTAAGGGGACTCATTCCGCGCCATATTGAAAATCAACTGTAATGTTAAGTCTATGGAGAAATTTAAAACTATATTTCACAAGTTCTATTATGACTAGACCTTTACTTTTTGTGAGTTTCGATTGTTCTTAAGAATAAAAAAATGTTCTTGTTTGAAATTTATTTTTAAAATCATTTTAACTATTTTTAAATTGTGTCAATATTTTGAAGATATGATTAAAACATTAATAACTTAAGAAAGATAAAGAAATCAGAAATTCTAAGAACAAGTGTAGTTAATAAATTTATTTATAAATATCTGGAAAAAAAATTTTTCGTTCCATCTATGATAGTTTTTTTTAAATTTAGATTGAAAAATTCTTATAATTTTTCTTAAAAATTAGCAACGCCCACATGGCGGATGAATACTTGGTTGTTTCAGAATCAATCCAATCACTTTCTTACTATAGTAAACAAGCTCCTCCTCTGTCAAAAAGTTTCGAATTTGGGTTTTTGCAATTCCAGAAGCTAATGTGTGTGTGATCCCTTCCCTCATGCTCAATAAACGCTGCGGGTGTTCTCAGCTTTCGAAGTTAACCTTTTGATTCCGGCATCTTCCAGTGAAAGAAAGGGGCTTCGGATGCGAGAGGGAATATTTTCCCCCCTTTACAAAAAGAGAGGGTCATTTTCTATTGAGGATTTCACTATGACAAATTCTGAAATTATGAAAAATAAATAATTATATACATATAGATAGATGTAAACAGATAATAAATTACGTTTTTTTCTTCGTGCATAATTTCTTCTGATTTTGATGTTATTTCAGATATAAAGCAGATAAGATTGCTTGGTAAGTAAAAGCTTTCTTTCCGAATCGGAATATGTGATGGTTTCGATGCTATTCGGTACAGTAATAATGTGTAAGGCTAATAAAATTCATTAGTCTTACACAATTCAAAATTTTAGGAAGCATGTCCCTTTAATTGGTTGTTCTTAATATCGGAAAGTACAAAATTGTGAAATACCTGAACAAATGCGTTGTAGAAGATTCTTACCAACTATCCCAAATATCACTTTTAAAAATTCAAGTATGACATCACTGCACTAAAATTAAATCTTTATTTATAAGTACAAAATATATTCTAGTATATATAAAAATGTATTCAGTGAGTCACTGCAAGCAGTTTTAGTGTACTGAAAATTAAACATTTTATATGCATTACATTCAATATATTCGTAAAGTTTAATCCTCCCTTGTTTCATCTTTGTAGGAATATATTGTTTAAATATCGCATTTTCAACGGATTTTATAATAATGACATCGATAGCTTTTTAGGAAATTTATTTTTCAAAAGTAAACTTTAAAAATGACTTCTGAAAATTCAAGTATTTTTTGCAGTTTTCATGTTCTACTATACTTTTGCTCAAGATATATCCTAATTTTATTAATAAAATCGTATATATATCACAATATTCTAGTCATTTTTAATGAATTTATTTCCCAAACATTTTATTAAATCTACCCCTTTACATTACCTTTCGCAAAACAAGAGTTTCAAATAATTAATTGTTCAGATGATTATTAGTCTTGTCTATTATCTTCATTAATCTGCCCAATTAGAAGAAAAGTTCTAAAAAATTGTTGTTCTAATTTATCAATAACAGTTCATTATTATTTAAATTTAATTTTAAATTCCCTTGGTAAATTGAGTATTTATAGAGCATATCTGCTTAATTAATGTGTAACTAAGCAAAATTAAATGTCTTTACTGAATTAATATTTGTATAATCATCGAGAAAAGTATCGTTTATTTAAATTCATCATAGGAATTGGCATAATTTGTAAATTTTTCAGAATCATCCAACTGTGCTCTGATTTCCATTGATAAAAAAATTCTTTTATTTAGAAAATCATCTAAATATGAAAAATATTCTGCTGAAATGAAGACAAATTTGCATTTTGCTTCCCCAAAAGAAAGAATCAACATACTAATTTTTCATTAAAATTTTGCCCTTTATTTACTTTCGAATTTTACGACTTTCTAACACAAACCGGTATTTCCCCTGCAACTGCCCGAAAGGAAGGAAACATGATACGAAGGAAGTGAAGCCCTCGAAAAGGGGAAGAAATTCATGGTATCATAGCTGTCCCATAGCCACGTTCTGAAAAACTCAAACTTTTACAAGGGTACACTTTCTCCATCGTGTCTCATCTTTAGCTCAAGACAGTTGAATCTGCTCTTTCTTGACGTCGCTTCTAAAAATGAGTTACCGACACCAAAAAAATAAGCGCGCCAATCGTTTACATACTTCAATAAGAAGGAAGAAAAACAAAGGACAAAATTTGAATGCATGGAGAGAAAAGTAAGTTTATTTTTTATAATTTCTCACACTGAAATATTTTTGTTAAAATACTTTTATTATTCTATCATTGGAAATTGTAGGAAAAAAATCTGCATCCAGTAAATGTGTTGTGTTTCAGTAAACACAACAGATTTCATTATACTTAATTTCGTAATTTATTTTTAAAAATTATGAAAATTAATAAATATATTCTTAAATTGATTGTTTTCAATTTTATTCTGTTTTTATTGTTTATAAAAATAGCTGCCATTTGAATTTGATGAAAAAATGATTTTATTTATATTAATTCCAAGTTTAACTCAAATTATCAATTATCATTTAATGTATTAAATTGTAATTGAGAAAAACGAAAAATTTTTATTAAACAGAAAATGTCCGCATTTATAAGAATTAAAGAAATATAAAGAATTCATGATTTTTTAAAATATAAATAAATGAACATGCATGTGAAATATTCCTTTTAAATATCTTACTTAATATTTCCTGACCTACATAATATTTTAATTTCTTTTGTTACTTCCAGGCAAAAAAGACTTTTGGAATTAGATGATCACGCATTTGATATAGAACCCGTTGAAAAGCAAAATAACTACAATTTAGAAGGTAGAAGAATAGTCAATTTAAAATATTTTATTGAGCAGTTGCAGTCTTTAGATAATCATAGCCAATTTGGTTGCACTTTTTCAACAATGGAAGTGATTTCTGAAGAAAAAAAGGGATTGCGAAGTGGTTTAAAATTCAGATGTCGAATGTGCAACATTATAAAGATTGTATGGACTGAAGATATAGAAATCTCTTCTCAAAATATAAATACTGATGCAGTCAATGCAATTATGAGTATCGGTTGTGGATTTTACAATTTAGAAGAATTTTTTTCTGTCATGAACATTCAATCGATGTCTTCTAAGTTGTACAATAAAGAACACGATAAAATATGCTCTGCTTGGGAGATAACTGCTCTAAAAGAAATGGAATCGGCCGCAACAGAAGAAAAAAGATTGGCTATTGCAAGAGGTGATGTTGATAAAGACGGTGTACCTCTTTTGACGGTTGTTGTTGATGGCAGTTGGGCTAAGCGCTCTTATAGAGTAAATTATTCTTCTTTATCAGGAGTGGTAAGTGCAAAAAATTCACTATTTTCAATTAAACCTTTTACATAAATTTAGAATGCATGTAAGTTTTTAAACGTTATGAATACTAAACTACATAATTTCTTTTAAGTTCTCATATTTTTGAATAGAATTACTATTTATTCAAAAGTAGTTTCAACAGATTAATCACATCAAAATCTTACTTTCAAAACGCATTTTTACTGGCAAAACAAAACATTTTTTTAAAATGTTAAATATATTCCAAATATATTCGAACTATATGCATTAAATACTGTATAAACGAAAAGCCATACAAAATTATACTAGAATTTTTAATTCAAATATACATAGAGATTTCATGCATCATTTAATAAGGTTTCTTATGGCTATACAAAATATAACGAAGAAAACATTGTGCATAAATTATTTGACTATAATAGTATATGTGAAAATTTTCAGTCATTTTTTTTTACTAAGAAGTAGAACAATCAAGATGCTACTAGCTATGCAAATCTTTCGCAATTTGTCTGTGAGTTCAAGTTGATATAAAACAATAGAAAACTTTGATCGCAAAGAGGTAGTAATATTCAATTATAAGAGAACTATTTTTTGTTCTGTTAATTTTCATTTATCTTTTTTACCTTCATTGCAACTAAATGTTTCAGTGTTTATACTTATAGAATTTATCTATAACTATAAACAGAGTCATAAGTCACTAATGTTACTTTACAAAAAAACATATCTAAGACTACAAAGAAAATATTTTCCCAATTATTTATAAGTTTCATTCTTATGCAGATGCGCCAAATTCTTAACTTTTTCTAATTTATGCGATTAAATTATGAAATCCAACAAACCGTTTTAAATCAAAAATTTATTCATCTGTAAGTTGTAATAAATGTGACACAACGCAGCCGTTCGTAGGTAAAGCTATGTTAAATTTAAAGTCATTTGCTACAATTATGTTTCTTTATTCTAAAAATCATTGAAATAATAAAATAAGGAATCTCACACACATGGAATTAGACAGAGTAAAACTATTTTAATGTATGTTATGTGAAAAATTAATTTTTTTAGAAAATAAAATGTAGAAGTAACATATATAGTGACATTTTAATCAATTGTATACTTCTCTTTTTCTTTTGCTCTAGGCTGCTATTGTTGGTTATCATACTAAAAAGGTTCTTTACCTTGGAGTGAAAAATAAATACTGTTCAAAATGCGCTCAAGCAAATGCAAAAGAAATGCCAGTTGAAGAACACCAGTGCTTCAAAAATTGGGAAGGCAGCTCTTGTGCTATGGAATCGCAAATAATAGTTGAAGGATTTTCGAAAAGCATGCCGATGTATCAATGTAAATATTTTCGAATGATTGGAGATGGAGATAGTAATGTTTATAAAAAAGTTTTAGATGCGCGTCCGTACGATAATATTTTAGTTGAGAAAATTGAATGTAAAAACCATCTCTTGAGAAATATGTGCAACAAACTTAAAGACCTTTCACGAAATAGTAAGTATGGGCATATTTCCTTACGCAAAGAAATTGGAAGCAATGTTTTACGTCTAAGAAATTCAGTAACAATGGCTGTTCGTTATAGAAAACTAGAAAAAAATAAATCTCTTTCAGAGAGAATTTTTAATTTACGCGCTGATATTTTAAATGCTCCTGCCCATGTATTTGGAGACCATAAAAAATGTGCAGATTATTTTTGCAATAGTCAAACTATTTCGAGTAATTTAATTTTAAAATTAAAAAACAGCGAGATATATTTTAAATTAATGGAGGCGATTAATCTTTTAGCAGAAAACGCAAAAAGTTTATTGTTTGATGTTACCAATAATGCAGTAGAAGAATTTAATTCAATAATTGCTAAATTTATAGGGGGAAAGAGGATTAATTACTGCTTCCGTCGCTCTTACCAAGGAAGGTGTGCTGCAGCTGCGGTTTCCCATAATACAAAAACTCGACACTCGAAGCTGCATAGAGAGCTGTATAATTGTAGTCCCGGAAAGATTTTGGCACTTGTAGAGCATAAAAGATCTGTGAATAGACAGTTGACATCAGATCGAAAAAAGATAAACCAAGTACGTAAATTTCGTTTTAGAAATGAAAAAAAACCTAGGGTTTTGTTTCCAAACGAAATTGAAAAAAGTTACCGAGATAAAGCCGAAAAGCCCGATTTGCCAAAAGAGTTCTTTATTGAAAAAAAAGAATTATTTCTTAAAGATCTGCAGCTCAATGAAATGCAGCGGAGAGAGCTGGAATTATCAACGAGAGGTCAACGTGATTGTCCTCAATGGTTGTATGAAAGGCGAAAGCGAATTACTGCCTCCAATTTTGGAAGTATTTGTCGCAAATTACCTCATACAACTTGTGGAAATATAGTAAAATCACTGCTGTATTCTCATTTGGACAATTATGCCATGAGATATGGCAGAAATCATGAAGATGATGCAATTTTATGCCTTAAAAATTTAGGCTTAGCCATACGAAAATGTGGACTATTTGTGGATACGCAGTTTCCATATTTAGGAGCAACACCTGATGGTTTAATTGACAACGATGGAATAGTAGAAATAAAATGTCCTTTTTCCTCCAAAGATCTTACCCCAGAGGAAGCCATTTTAAGTAGAAAATTCAATTTTTGGAATTTAAATAAACAAAAACAAATTGGTAACATCAATAAAAAACACAAATATTTTTATCAAGTACAAGGGCAGTTGCATATAACCAAAAAAATGTATTGCCTGTTTGTCCTATGGACACCAAAAGGGCATAAAATAGAAAAGATCTATAAAGATGATTTATTCTGGAAAGAAGAGATGGAAAACAAACTTAAAACTTTCTATTATGATTGTTTACTGCCAGAACTAATTGATCCTCGATACACGCGATCAATGAAAATCAGAGATCCTCCATCGATTATCGAAGCAAAAAATAAAAAACAATATAAAAAAATAAAGTTGGAATAATTTTAAAAAGAAAAATAAATTTTTTTTAAAAAATTTGGTTTTAATAAAAAATAATTGTAAATAAATTATGTAAATAATAATATTAAAATTATCAATGTAAATAAAAACCAAAAATAACAAAAATATTTCTCTTTTATTTATATCCATTTCCCTCCATTTCTCTTCTCATTTATATCATATTTCATTCTCCCCATTTTCTGGATGTCTAAAATATATATTTTACATATTGTAAATAAAAATTTACTGTTTTTAATAAATATATATATACCTAATTGAAAATTGTGCATCTATTATATTGTAATTACATATACTATATATATATATATCTCATTTTATGTATTTCAAATTATTTTTTAAATAAACTGGACAATAAATTTTATACTTTCAAATGTTCCTTACATACTGACTGACATATATTCTACATAAAGTTTAAAAAAAATTGTTTTAATTATTTTGAAGGTAACATTTTTTAATTACTGTTTCTTTCACAGCATGTTGATGATAGCACAATTTATTCATTTTTATTTTATACATAGCGAATTGTGTAATTTGTGGAAGTTCTGCGAGGTTGATACTACAGAGGAGTATAATTTGTTTTTGAATTAACCTTCCACATGCAATTTCTATCACATTAATGTAATAAAAATACACATACACATGTGTATTATCATATTTGTTGAACTAATGCAGTCAATTTTAAATTAAAAGCACATCTTTGAAGAAATTTTTTTCATATTGCATCTTTACAGTATGTTTAGAGCATATTACATTGCTTAGAGAGGATATTAATTTTTATTCAATGTGTCTTGTATTGAAAAGAATTACATTTAAAAAGTATTTTGCATTTTTTTTAAATAGTAAAATACTAACAAAAGAAGACAT